>MU176946.1:441534-475447 GCA_016696395.1 Antechinus stuartii
TCCCCCCTTATTTCTTCATAGATTTGTGAGGGTGCTATAGCCTTCATGGTATTGCAGTGTGGGAATGGGGGAGAGATCCCCTCTGCTTGGAGAGGCAGGTCCAATGCCAAAGAATTCGCGTACCCAAAATCTGTGGGAAAAAGGAAGTTTTATTGTTCTTTAAGAAGGAGGCTTTCTTAGCAGGCAAAATTCCTAATTAGGAATTTAGCAAAGGTGTGTTAACAGACCCCTGTGTTATGGGTTAGTCTTGGTCTGGGAGCTGGGGAGCAGTTTGAGCTGACTCTCAGGCCAAGATCTCCAATTAAATAAGCTACCAAGAGTGGTCTTGGACTAATTTTCAACTCAATAGAAGATGCAACTATTCTTGGCCAAGATTGCCAACTGAATGAAACCACTTATTTTGATTCCCTGAAAGAGGGGGGGGGGGTCCTCTCCCAGAGGAGAGTTTCTCAGTATTCACTCCCATTGCTTCCCCCCAAAAGTCAAGGGGAATACAATTTGTATCACTGATATGTAGTGTTGCCTATTTAACTCATTCTTGATGTGAGGTTTTCAGAAGTGAGCCTGCCTCCCCCTCTAATACCTCTATTCTTCTTGTGTACCTCATTTGCATAATAAAATTACTATTTTTACCTTAACTATGTTCCAGTCTTTGTTCTGAGTTGCTCAATTGTTGATGTCAGTCTTAAGCATATGGCATACATTTCCCCATGTTAAAAAAAAACAACAACAACAAAACATGAATAATTGTGCATATTGAGTTCCTTGAAACTGATCTTTGATAGTGCCTCTTATATATTAAATTTTCTATTGAATTCAGGCTTGGTTGATAGAAAGTCCTGAAAATTGCAAGTTCATGGAATGTTTATTTTTTCTTGTCCAAATTTATCTATAATATTGGATATATTTTTGGCTGTAGTTCTAGTCCTTTTGATTGTTGGTAGATATGATTCCAGGAGCTGTGGCCTTTTGTGGCTGCTGCTAAGTCTTCTACAATTCGAATTGCGGCTCCAGAGTATTGTAATTGTTTTATTCTTGTTTCTTGCAAGATTTTCTCTTTGATCTGGGGGTTTCAAAATTGGCAATAATATGCCTATGTGTTTTCCATATTTTTTTATTTCTATTTTCCCCTCATGTTCTCTTACTCCACGACAGTTTTTGTGGATTATTTCTTGTATCGTTGTGTCAAGGATTTCTTTTTGGTTACAACTTTATTGCAGTCCAATTATTCTTATAATTTCTCTCCATCCATTCTCCAAATCTATCATTATTTTTATAAGATATTTCATATTCTATTCTATTTTTTTCATTTTTTTATAATCCTTTTTGTTTCTTGGTCTCTCATAACTTCACTGGCTTCTCCTTGCCCAATTCTAATTTTCAAAGAGTTATTTTCACCTTTGAGATTCTGTATCTCCTTTTCTAGTCAATTACCTTTTCTTTATAATCTTGTTTTTTAAATTTTTTCTCAATGCCTCTCATTTGATTTTTATATTCTTTTTTTAGTTCTTCTATAAATTCTCTCTGGGTAGGGAGCCATTGGATATTATTCTTTGGGATAGAAGAAGCTGCTCATGATTTCTTAAAGCACAATAATACTCCATCACAATTATGTACCAAAACTTGTTCAGACATTACTCAATTGGGGGACACTTCTTCAGTTTCCACTTCTTTACCACCAGAAAAGAGCTGTTCTAAATATTTTTGAACATATAGATCTTTTGTCTTTTGGGGATTTTAATTTTTTTTTTAATTTTAAATTTAAATAAAAAATCATAAGAAAAAATTACCATACACACAGTAGACCATATGAGATGTCTCAATATAAAAGAATAAATTTTGGAAGAATTCTGGGAAGATGGCAGAATAAATTGGTTATTTCACGCTCTTTAGATTTCCCCCATAAAAAGAACAAATTTGTGCCTCGGGGAGAACACAGACTGGTGAAAAATCAAGACTTGGAATAGAGTAGGAGTTTGATTAATACAGCCTAAAAAGGTGTCAAGAAAGACACAGTACTAGGGATTAACCCCAGTGAAGTGCAAATATCTCCAGACTATCACCATTGAAATACCAAGTGGAAAGCTACCAAGAGGGCTAATTAGTTGTGTTTGGAACATCGGCAGTAACTACAGACTTTCACCTCCTGAATTGCTTGTGGACTCTGAGTCTAGAAAGACTGAATGAAGCTCAGCTGACCAGGAACACCAGGCCCAGGTATGCTGCAGAGATGTGGCCCTGGGCAAGAAGTAACTAGCACTCAGTGAGTGCAGAGGCAGTCAAGTAGGGTGCTGCTGGATATGGGCACTTGCTAGAAGATGAAGGTTTGGGTTCCTGGTCAGAGGGTAGAGAGGTGATTCACTCCACCCTAGAATTAGAGGTGCTTACATTAATGCATCTTATTTTTAAAAAATGAACTACCAAAGTAGAAAGAACCCCACCATAGAAATTTACTATGTGAACAGAGAACACTGACATTCATCTTCAGGATACTGAAGGAAAAAGAGCTTCTTCTGCCCCAAAGAGTAACTTGAAATGGCTTGCTGACAGAAAGAATTTATAGAACACAAGAAATAATAAAACAAATTCTAAAGAATTCTTTTATTTTTTTAGTATATGTGCTGCCAAAGCGAGTACTAACTTTATTTTTTTTAGATACCGACCCATGGTATTCTAATCAGATCTGAGCCTTCTATCTATCTATAGTCCTTCTAATAGCACAAATAATGAGAAACTTCTGAGTTACAGATATCATCATGCCATTTAGAAAGGTAAGCAGTTTAGCCTTATTTGGTCTTTTAAGAGGGCCCTTTCTTATTTACCTTTTTATGTCTTTCTTGAGTCTTACATGAAAATCATTTTTTTTTTCTATTCAGCTCTGGTCTTTTCACCAGGAATACTAAAAAGTCCCCTATTTCATTAAATATCCATTTTTCCCTCTAAATAATTATACTCAGTTTTTCTGGGTAAATGATTCTTGGTTGTAATCCTAGCCCCTTTGTCCTCCAGAATGTTTTATTTAATATAAGAGCTGCTAAATTTTGTGTTATCCTAATTGTAGCTCTGGCAGCTTGCCATATTTTCTCCTTGACCTTGGAGATTTGGAATTTTACTATATATACTGTATTATTGTTTGCTTGTTTGTTTTTTCTGGTTACACATGTATATTAGCTTTTAAAATACATATTTCCTTATGAATCTTAAGAGAGAAAAATCAGAACAAAAGGGAAAAACCATGAGAGAGAACAAAAAAAAAAAAGAAAAAAGAAAAGAAAAAAGAAGTGAACAGCATCAGTTCATGTAAATCGTTTCAGGCCTTTCTAAAAACAGCTTGTTCATCACTTTTTATAGAACAATGATATTCCATTATCTTCATATATTACAACTTCTTCAGCCATTCCCCAATTGTTGGGCATCTTCTCATTTTCCAATTCCTTGCTATCACAAAAACAACTGCTACACACATTTTTGCACATGTGGGGTCTTTTCCCCTCCTTTATGATTTATTTCCTTGAGATAAAACTCAGTAATGGCACTGCTATGTCAAAGGATATGCACATTTTAATACCCTTTGGCATAATTCCAAATTGCTCTCCAGATCATTGGGTCATTTCTACCATATTATTCTGAGAATGATCATTTTGGTATCTGTTTAAGGAGGTGATTGGTGGTTTCTGTCCATTTTTATTTTATCCCCAGTTCTAGAATATCATGAATGTTTCCCCTGATAATTTCTTGTAAGATGGTATTTACTCATTTTATTCTCTCAACAGCCATACAAATGCAGGCCTTGTTATCCTCTTCATTTTTAATAATGAGTCAGACAGAAATTATGTAACTTTCCTGTAGTTAAACAAAAAATATCTGGGAGACTCAGGTCTTCGTGAATCCAAGCTTGGTGTTCTCTCTACTGCAACCACCTAACTGTGTTATTTTATCTGACTTCTCACACTTTCCTATTCCAATCAAATTGGCCACCTGGCTACCTTAGACTCCATGCCATCCCCAAATCTCTGCATTTCTTTTTGCATTATCAGAGTTCCTTTTTGTTTGGAATAGTCCCCATAACTCTTATGTTATTCCTAAATCTCTTCAATGTATAATTCAGACATCCCCTTCTTCATAAGGTCTTTTTCTAATTCTCTCTCCCCTTCAAAAAAATTATTTGTCTTTAACATTATTTTTTTTAAATTCTGAGTTCCAAATGTGAGGAGTAGAGATATAAGGTGCAGAATTTACAGGAATGTATGAATTCTTTTTCTGTATTTTATTTTTATTATTTCTACATCTCTATGACCTGCATAATTACGGTATGTACAAGCCAATATTTACTTAAAACTAGATATATTTACTTAACCAGAAATGATGACATTTATCCTTGTTCAATGTTATCAATATTTAGATTATTAAATGTGTCAGTTCAGTAATCTGAAGTTTGAAGGTCTGACTGATGATTCCTCTCAGAATCAGGGAAACAAAGCATCCCATTCTAATTTGCCTTTGGCACCAATGTTTAACATTTAGTTAGGGGTGAAGGCCCCTATTTTTCAATGCTCCCCAACTTATGATGTAATCCCTTGTAACCAAACCTATAAAAACTGTATAACTTTCCTAAATCTTTAGCCCTTCTACTGTGAAATTTCTCTCTTTCCCTCCTCGCAATGGAATTGCTCATTCTCATGAGAATTTATTAATAAATAACTTTTCTGTTTTCACTGAGTGATAGTGAAAAATACTATGATTTATTTTGCACTCAGAATCCATCTGATTTCCTCTCTTTCTCTGGGCATGTGTCTCTTTCTCCTTCCTCTTCCTCCTCTCTTTCTCTCTCTGTCTCTGTCTTTGTGTGTGTAGGTGTCTGTGTTTCTTGGTCTCTGTCTGTCTTTGTCTTTCTGTCTCAGTCTCTCTCTGTCGTTGAGAGCCCTTCTAGTTTTGACAGTCTGGGTTTAAATTGAGGGATGGATGTGCACCCTCCTAATTTTCATAATAAACCATTCTAAGTTTCATAGGAAGCCTTGGGAGCTTCCTAAATCTGGTCTAGGGTGTTCATGTAGTGTTATCAAGGGGAAATGAGACTGGAGAGCAGTGGCTTCTGCAAGGAGATGTCTTGTACTTGTTTTTAATGCTAACTTTTTGTTATCTTTAGGTTACAAACGAAATGGGAAATGTAACATAAAGGAAGGCACCTTCTGTGTACCTTGTGATCTTGGGACCTACATCACACACAAGCATGTCCTGGAGGAATGTCTCCCATGTAAAGTCTGTGACTCTGGTAAGAAATTCTTCAGGGGCCTTAGGGTCAACTAGCACCTTGGATCTAACCCAGAGCTTGTCCTACCATGGGTACTGTAGCTCTCCTGGGGAAAGGAGAGCTGGGTTCAGAGGAAGTCAAAAGTCTTGGATTTACCAGACAAGATGGGATAGGAGGGATGTCTACAGCCTAGTAAGCAGGAACTAGACCAGGAAAAGAGCCAGTGAGAATGCTTTGCTAGCAGTTGGGAGAGCTGAGTTCCATCCCAGGCTTTTCATTCTGTGACCTTGGATAGGTCATGTCCACTCTTTGGACAGCAGTTTGTCCATCTCTACCATGAGGAGCTTGGACTACTTCCTAAAGTCCTAGAGTATGCTATTTCTTTTTTTTTTTTTTAACAAAGCTTTTTTTATTTTCAAACATATGAACTGATAATTTTTCAACATTGACCTGTGCATAGTCTTGTGTTCCAACTTTTCCCCTTCTTCCCCCCACCCTTTCCCCTAGATGGCAAACAATTCAATATATGTTATATATGTTAAAATATATGATAAGTCCAATATATGTAAACACAGCTATGCAATTATCTTGCTGCATAAGAAAAATCAGATGAAAAAGGAAAGAAAATGAGTAAGAAAACAAAATGCAAGAGAACAACAACAAAAAAAGTGAGAATGCTATGTTGGGAACCACTCTCAGTTCCAACAATCCTCTCTTTGAGGGCAGATGGCTCTCTTCATGCAAGATCATTGGAACTGGCATCAGTCATCTCATTGTTGGAAAGAGTCATGTTCATCAGAACTGATCATCATATATTATTGATGTTGCCATGTACAATGATATCCTAGTTCTGAGAGCATGGTATTTCATACTTAGGAAGCACAAGTTACTTTATTCACACTCCCTCACACAATCCTAGAACATCCAAATTGGAAGAAATCTCAGAATAGAGTGCTTAAACTGTCTAGGATTCTGAAGAAGCTAATCAGCAGAGCCTCTCCTTAGTCCACATGGAAGGGATTAATAGGTAACAGACCCAGTGCTGAAAAAGACCAGAGAGCTCATCTCATCTAGGACTCTCATTTTACTGAAGGAACTGATCCCAGGGAAGTTGGGACCTGACCAAAGTCACAAAGCATTAAATAGAACCAGGATTTGACCTCAGGTCCCATGATGGCAAGTTAATTCCTTGCTCACAGCTTTTCATCTTTCCCTCCTCCTTTCTCAGGCACATCTCTTTTTAGAGTTTGAAAAGGTTTTCACCCCAATATTGCCACCAGGTGATGCATAGGGAAGAGTCCTAGATTAGAAGTTAGAGATGCTGAGAACTTAGCTCATCCATTTATTATCTTTATGATGTTGGGCAAGCCAGTCAGTAAACATTCAATAAGCAGATATTATGTGTTAAGCCTTGTGCTAAGTGCTGGGGATGCCAAGAAAGACCCTGAGGATCTAATAGGGTACACATCATCGATAGCACTCTGTACCAACATGGAATAGGCAGGATGGTGAATTAGAAATTATCTTAGAAGGAAGGCACTAGCATTGAAGGAAATCAGGAAAAAGTAATTTACCTCTCTGGGCTTCCATTTGCTCATTTTTAAAATGGGAGGGTTCATTATAATGACAAGTCAAGTTCCATCAGGCTCAAAATGTCTTCTCTTTCCATCTGGCTGGGAGGTTTGCGCTCTAGTAAGCTGCTGGTACAGTGCATAGAATCTGGGTCTGGAGTCAGCAAGAATTGAATTGAAATGTGACTTCAGACACTTCTAATTTTGTAACCTTAGGCACCACTTGCCCTTAGTCTGCCTCAACTGTTAAATGGGAGGACAGGAGCAGCATCTACCTCTCAGGGTTATTATATAGCACAGTGTCTGGTACATTGAGGGATAAGCACTAAATGAATGCTTCTTTCCTTCCCCCTTCCCCTTACTTCTTGATATCTCTAAATGACTCTGTGTGACATTGAGAAAGTCCTTTTCCCAACTGGACCTCAATGGCTGCATCTAAAAAATGGATATTTTCCTGGAAGGTCTGCTAGATTTACCTGAGATTATGATAAACCCAGGTGGTTTGGTATAGTTGAGTATCCAACTCAGAGACATGTGAATCTGTAGAAATGGCGCCAGCCTCCTACTCACAGAAAGGTAAATGACTGGTCCCAAATTTCTTCAGCCTGTGTCACCCTGTAGCTAACCACAGTAGTTCCTTCCTTCTTCAGTTCTCTGATGGACTTACAAGGATCTACAAGGCTTGTGGATTTCATCTATTATGGTATTTCCTGAATATACCCCTTTCTCTCCTCTAACACTGCAGACCCTCTTCACCTCACACCTAGAGCGTTGCAATAAGTGCTGTGGACGTGGGGGAGGGGGGGGGTCTGCCTGTCCCCAGTCTCTCTCCAGTCTAATTCAGCTACCAAAATGATTTTCCTAAAGCACAGGCCCAAACATATCTAATACAATAAACTTCAATGGCTCCCTCTCACCTCTAGGAGCAAAACTGAAATTGTTAAAGCCCTTCATAACCTAGCCCCTTAGTATCTTTAAAATCCTATTGCACCTTATACCCTCCCCTAATCAGCACGTACTCCAGGGACAATGGACTCTGTGGTCTTCCACCTGGGAATTTTCCCTCATGGCTGTATGCTCACCTCCACCTTCTGTCTTTCTTATCTTCCTTAAAATTCTAGCTAAAAGCCACCTTTGCAAGAGATCAACCTCCTTCCTTTTTAATTCAAGGTCCTTTCCTCTCTTGATCATCTCCAATTTATCCTGTGTGGATCTTGTTTCTACATACTGGTTTGTGTGCATTGGATTGTGATCTCCTTGAAAGCAGGAATTATCTTTGTATCTTTCTTTTTAATGTGTGCTTTGAACATAGTAGGTCCTGAATAAATGATAATTGACTGACCTAATGTCTCCTTCTTCCTTTTGTTCTTTCTTTCAGAGCTCGGTTTGGTGACCAGAAGGGAATGTTCATCTACTTCCAATACTGTGTGTGGCTGTTCTCTGGGTTATTTTTGTGCTGATATGAAAGATGATGACTGTAAGCAGTGTGTGCCTCATCAAGTTTGCAACCCTGGCCAATATGTGAAGTCTAGAGGTGAGCCTGCTCTGTCACCATCCACCCAGGCACTCAGGCCTGTTGTGGCAGCCTGAGAAATTCCCAGCTGTCCCTCAGTTCTGGCTGCCTTCCTGGAACTAGTAGTGCAATGGGAAGATACTTGGATCTGGTGTGAGAGGATTAGGGATCAAAACTCAGCTTTGTACCTACTATTTATGTCCTGAGTTTCCTTGACCTCTCTGGTCCTCAGTTTTCTTATCTGTAGAAAAAGGGGATATATAGGGGATAGAAGACCTCTGAGGTCTCTGAGGTTTGACCAGGTAGTCAAACAAAGCACATTCCTTCATTGACCATGTCCAAAGAGCATATATGTCTCCTTCAGCACCTTGTGTCCATCACTTCTTTGTTAGGAGATGAGTAGCATGTTTCAGTATGAGTTCTTTGCAATTGTAGCTAATTATTCCATTAATTTCAGTTCTTAAGTCTCTCTAAGTTGGTTGTCTTTACAAGGTTGTTGCTAAGTTGTTCCCCTGGTTCTGCCCACTTCTCTCTGTAGCAGTTCATACAAGTTTTCCCATGTTTCACAGAAATCATCCATTTTATCATTTCTTATGTTGCAATAGTATTCCTTTAAATTCATGCATCACAATTTATTCAATCATTCTCTGACCAATGGAGATACCTTCAGTTTCCAATACTTTACAGGAAAAAAAAAAAGTCGGCTATAAATATTTGTGTATATATTGGCCCTTTTACTCTTTCTCTGAACTCTTTCCTATATTCTATCCTATATTCACAGGATCAGAAGTAGTATCAGTGACTCAAAAGGGTTGCACAGTTTAGTAACTTTGAGGGATGTAGTTCCAAATTATTTTTTAAAATATCCAGACCAAGTCACAGCTCCAACAACAGTACATCAATATATCTGTTTTTTTTTTTTTTACAACCCCTCCATCATTTGCTATTTTTCTTTTTTTGTCTTCCATGTTAATCTGATGGGTGTAAGATGAAACCTCAGATTTACTTTAATTTGCATTTCTCTAATTATTAAAGATTTAGAACATTCCAAAAATATGGCTATTGATAATTTAGATTTCTTCCTTGGAAAACTGCTATCATTTGGAAAATGGCTCTTATACATTTGAATGTATACTATATATAATGTAGACAATATAGATATATACATTATGTATATACATATTCATATATATGTGTGTGTACATATAATGTATGCTATCGGTCTAAATATGAAATGAAAATGAGACTTTTATGAGAAAAATTTGCTGCAAAAATTTTCCATGCTCCCTTCCCTAGTTATTTGCCTCCCCTATAATTTTATTTTTTAATCAAAATTTTATTGAAAGACCATTTTCATACAATATCTTTTACAATCCTTTTTAAAAATATATTTGATGTGCCATTCTCCAATTGATAAATTGTCAAAGGATATGGATGAATAATTTTCAGATAAAGAATTAAAACCATTTCTAATCATTTGAAAAAGGTGCTCTAAATCACTATTGATCAGAGAAATTCAAATCCAAACAACTCTGAGATACCACTACACACCTCTCAGATTGGCTAAGATGACAGGAAAAGATAATGAAGAATGTTGGAAGGGATGTGGGAAAACTGGGACACTAATATATTGTTGGTGGAACTGTGAACTGGTTCAACCATTCTGGAGAGCAATTTGGAATGATGCTCAAAAAGTTGTCAAACTGAATAAGCTTTGATCCAGCAGTGTTTCTACTGGGCCTGTATACCAAAGAGATCATAAAGGAGGGAAAGGGACCCACATGTGCAAAAATATTTGTGGCAGCCCTTTTTGTAGTGTCAAGAAAGTAGAAACTGAGTGCATGCTCATGAAGTAAAGAATGGCTAAAGTTACAGTATATGAATGTTATGGAATATTATTGTTCTATAAGAAATGACCAGCAGGATGATTTTAGAGACACCTGGAGAGACTTAAATGAACTGATGTTGAGTGAAGTGAGTAGAACCAAGATGCTATTGTACACAACAACAGCAAGATTATATAATGATCAATTCTGACTGATGTGGCTCTTTCCAACAAAAAGATAATTGAGGCCAGTTCCAATGATCTTGTGATGAAGAGCCATCTACACCCAGAGAGAGAGGACTGTGGGAATTGAATGGGGATCCCAACATAACATTCTCACAATTTTTTGTTGTTGTTCACTTGCATTTTGTTTTCTTACTCATTTTCTTTCCTTTTTCATCTGATTTTTTTTTGTGCAGCAAGAGAATTGTATAAATATGTTTACATATATGGGGAATTTAACATATTTTAATATGTATGACATATATTGGATTGCTTGCCATCTAGGGGAGGGAATGGGGGGAAGGAGGAGAAAATTTGAAACACAAGGGTCAGTGTTGTTGAATTATCATGCATATGTTTTGAAAATAAAAGGCTTTAATAAAAATAAATTTAAAAAGAAAAAATGTTATGCTTTACATATTACTACCTTTAAGTAGAACAGGTGCAATATATCTTTATAGATATGTTATTGCACTTGAGCATATCATAATTTCTCACTTCAGCACTTAAAAAACAAATTACAACATAGTCTATTGACATTTCCATATGCAATATGGATTAGTACTTGGTTGGATGCCTCAGACTTCTCCAAAAATCCTAATAAGAGGAAGCAGAAGGTTAAGTATTCTGCAACTCAATTTAGTGTCTACTGCTAGGAATGGTTTTGACAACTTTTTATTCACAGTACTTCAGATACAAAATATCCTGTTCTGTAGGTGTTCATAAAATCCATACTTTCACACACACACACACAAACACACACACATACACACACAATGTAGAACACACAACTGTTTACTGCAGTTCAAGGAAATGCAGACATGATTTATGAAGACTTAAAACTCACTACCTGTAATCTAACATATGTAGCAGTCTCCAACCTGCCTGAAAAACATGCTACATAAAATTAAATTTCCATAAGAACTAAAATCCATAGGCAAGTTTTCCTTACTGTTTGTGCAAAATCTTTTAAATTTTATACAATGAACACTAACCATTTTAGCTTCTTTGATCATCCCTCTTTGTTGTTTGGCCATAAACTCTTCGCCTATCCATATATCTGATTGGCAATTTCCTCACTGCTACACTTTATGATACACCCCTGGGTTCCTGAAAGGGATCCACAAAGAATTCAATTTCCAGCAAATAATATTTAGTTGGAGCTTCTAAAATAGGACCAGGGCTCGGGCTTTCTAGTCAGCCAAGTTAAATACAGGAGCTCAGTCCTTTAGAGGCTTCAAAGGATGGATGTTTCAGACACAACTCTAAAAGGCCATCTGCTTAAATTGAAGGGAATGACAATCTGCATTTATACAGAGAGGAAGCAAACTGCCCAAATTGAAGATCTTTCAAATACTGATGGAGAAACCTGTGTGGCCAAGTAAGTCATTTACTTGACCTTTTGGGTCTCAGTTTTCTCTCTTGTCAAATGAGACAGTTGCACCCCATAATCTCTAAGGTCCCTTCTTCCTCTAAAGTCAGGGACCTGGAAGTAGGAAAAGTTATTTGTATGCTTACAGATACTTAAATAATAATAAGTAAGCAAGCATCAGTTATGTTTCAGATTTATACATGTTATCTGGAATGTAGATGCTATTATTATTCCCCTTTTATAGTAGCAGAAACAGGTAAGCAGAGCTTAAGTGACTTAACCAAAATTGAATTAAAATTTTCTCGACTCCAAGACCAGTTATCTATCCACTGAGACACTTCAATACTCTACTTCATCCTTAATCTCCAACTTCTGTGAAGAAGTCGGGGGTTATGGATATGGAACACAACAAATAATGTTACACTTTTTTGATTTGCTGCTTCATTTGTGGAACTTTTTTTTCTTTTAAAGATTATATATTATAAGAGATGACTCACTGGATAAGATAAGGTCATCAGAGGCATGATGGAATCAGTCAGAACTCTTCACACAAGAGCTGATTGTTAAATTTTCAATGTGAGCATTAGCACTTCAAAAATAATGAAAGAGGATAAATTGGAACTTAAGTTATTATTTTGTTAGTTGCTTAGTTTTGAGAAAGTGATGGGGAATTTTTCAGTAATGTTGGTTAAACATAAAAGACATTAAAATGTGCCATTTTCATTTTTTTTTCTCTAAAGAGTTGGTTGTTAAACCAAAGAAATGTTGGGTAATGTAAGTGATACAAAAACAAAATATATTTTTTAAAAATAATTTTTTTCCACAGGTTGGGGGGGGAGTATTTCATAGAATTGTTCTCAATACTCTTTGTTCTGACACAGAGCTTCCAGGGAAAGGATTAGCCAATCCAGGGATGCTATTCTAATATTTTGTTCTTATTGCTATGCTGAGCATCACATATCCCATGCCTCCTTCTCTTTCAGGCACAGAGAGAAACAAAACCATCTGTGAAAAGTGCCAGGCAGGGACATTTTCCACGAATGGGACCCTGGACCGATGTTTGCCATGGACCAAGTAGGTATAGCATGTTCTCTGGGACTTGATGGTCTTGTTCATTTATAATAATTTGAACAAAAATTGTGAACTTAATGAACTTCAAATAACGTAAAAGTTTCCATACACAGAATAGAACAGAAAATAAAAATCAAAAATGTCCATGGGAGTGTTCAGATAAGTAACAACTGGATCTCTGGGAAATAAATATACACTGGACACACTTTTATGTTTATTTTGCATCATCAGCATTTTCTTAAGTCTAGTCATGCAACAAAATAACAAATCAAGTCCTAATTTGTAGCATTTGCCCATTTCTGAGCCATGTGTGCTCACCCTGAAAATTTAACAATTGCTTTAGGGTTTATGCTAATTCCAACACTACAAATTTATGGGATATTTTGAATCTCTCTTCTATGCAGCTTCCATGTACTTGTAGGCTTAAAAGAAATTCAACATGTAGTTTTCAATGCTGTTCTGTTTGTCTGTACTTTTTTCTTGTCTTCCTTCTCTTGGATAGCCTCCATTGTTAACTTTTCCCCCTTAAACTGAAACATAATCTGCTTCTCTTACATTCTCTCCATCACTTCAAGTTCTACCTCTGGGGCCAAGATGAATGAGTCTGCTTTTCTCTCAGTATTTGACACAATCTTTTGGCCTCTCCAGGATCCTTCAATAGTTCCTCCCATGCATGGTTTGTTGCCCTGGCTGCCTCAGTACCATAGAAAGGGCTTTGGAATCTAGAGAATCTGGGTTCCAATCGTATGGATGCTCCCCACCTGTGGTGGGCCGGTGAGATGTTATTTTAAAAGTGCTGGCCCATGGGAGATGCTACATAAATACTAGCTATTGATATCAGTAGTATGGACTTTCTATGGTTGTTTTTCCTTATCTATAAGTGAGGGACCCCAGCAAAGGACCTCCTGAAGTTACTTCCAGCTCAGAATCTATGAGTCTATAGTGCCCTTTGTAAGCTGAGCAGTAACTGTACTGGTCATGTTTCATGCCCATGTCATGCCCATGAGATAGTATCACAGGATTTCCTTTATTCTAAAGCCACAATGTAGTCTAAAGCTGAACTGCCATGGCTGATTTTCCCACTGCATTGCTGACTCACAAGGGGTGCTTAGAGAGGTCCTGCTCCAAGACCTTTTCAGATGGATTGTTATCTAGTCCCATTTAGTCCTTCCCAGGATAGTGGCTTGGTAGAGAGGAAAGGACACTGACTCTGGAGCCCAAAGAGCTGGATTCAGATCCTGCCTCTGATGTTTATTTCCTTTGTAACCAGAGATAAATCCCTTTGATTTTTTGGACATTAGTTTCCTCATGTTTGTAATTAGAGGATTGAAGTAGTTGGCTTCTAGTTCCTTTCAATAATAATAATAATATTGATAATGATGATGGTGGCACAGTGGATAGAATTACATGTATGGAATCCTCAGGTTAAATCTGGTCTCTGACACTTGCTAGCTGTGTGATCCTGGCAAATAGTTTCATCCTGCTTGCCTCAGTTTCCTCATCTATAAACCTAGTTGGAAAAGGAAAAGGAAACCACTCCAGATTTTCTGCCAAGAAAACCCTAAACAGGATCTCAAAAAGTTGGACAGGATGGAAATGACTAAACAGAAATAATTATCATTATTTATTAATAATTAAATAAAAATAATTATTGCTGAAAGCAACATTGGGGGCAAATGTAGCAGATTAGAATAATTCCTTAACTGTTATGAGTTTAGGGAGTATGACTGGTTTAAACTAACTTGTGAACACTTTGTCATTTTTCAAAGAGAAGGAAAAACTTAGTAATAATGATAGTGTAGTAGTTTTAGAGATTCCAAGTGGAGAGAGATAGATTGAAAGAAGTGGAGGGAAGGGGAGAGAGACAGAAAGAAAGAGACAGATAGACAGAGACAGAGACAGAGAGAGACAAAGACAGAGATTAAGAAACTTCTCTATATGCCTAAGGTAAACCTATAGTGGGGGCTGCTTTAAAGGGAGGAAGATGAGACACCTCCAATCTTTTTTTTTCAGGGATCTGCATTTATTAAATATAGGTACAACAGACCCTCAAGTATTTCTTTTGTCCCTTCCACCTTCATTTATTGTAAGGAGATGCTTAGAACCCTACAACTTCATTGTCTTGGTTTTTTTTTTTTTTTTCTATTTTCTAAATAACTTTTTATTGATAGAACTCATGCCAGGATAATTTTTTACAATATTATCCCTTGCATTCACTTCTGTTCTGATTTTTCCCCTCCCTCCCTCCACCCCCTCCCCCAGATGGCAAGCAATCCTTTACATGTTGAATAGACACCTCCAGTCTTTCTTCCACCTGCCCTTTTTCCAAGATTTTAATATCTGTCAGAGCAGAAGCAGGAAGTGAGATCCTGAGACCACTCTGTTCTTCTCAGAGAAATGGGGTTCCAGGCTAGAATTATAATTATCTATTCTTTTATATATTTTTAGTCTGAAAGATGTGACCAGGTTCAATCTAATTTATCACTACTTTGTTTTTTTGTTTGTTTGTTTGTTTGTTTTTAGATGAGTAAGGGAAACCCCAGGTTTTCTATTCAAAGCTTTCCACTCTATTACCACTCTATCCCTTTTGTCACAATAAACAATATTATAAAAAGCAAAGAAACTTACTTATCCAAAGTGTGGCAAAAGAGATATCAGAAAAGAAATACATTGGAGGCTCTATATCAGATAATACAAAGGAAAGAGGTTTCCCAGGCAGTGAGATAACTCAACTTAGAGAAAGTCCTAGCTCTCCTGAAAGAGAAAGTATAGCAAGCTGAGGAGGAGGATACCATGGAGGCTTCTGATCCCTTCCATGTCTTTCCAGAGTCTTTTCCTTCTAGAATTTGAAGTGGGATTGGCTCCTTCCATCCTCTCTCTGGAAGCCAGAAGCCAGAAGCAATGTGATGCTTGAAGAGTCCTGAAAAGGCTAGAGTTCCCCCCAACTCTGCCCAGCTGATGTCCACAGGGAATGACATCCATATTGACCAATAAGGAGAGTGTTTCATACCAATGGTCACTGGGAAAGGAGTTACAATAACAATAAGACTAGCCATTATATAGCACTTTCTAGGTGTTGTCTCATTTGATGCTCCACTATGAAGTGAATGCTATTAACCTTATTCTACAGATGAGAAAACTGAGGCAATCAGGGGTTAAATGCTCAAGGTTCTACATTTGGAAATGTCTGAACTAAGATTTTAACTCCCATTTGAGTTTCTAGATCCAAGGTTCTGTCCACTAGTGTCCCCAGATCTAGAAATCACAGCTTCTATGACTTTGAATTGATTTTTTAGCCCAACTGTAAAGTATTGATTCTATAATCCTAGTAATTTAGATCTTTCTGTTAGGTTAGACAGTGGGACATACAGGACTTGCTGTGGTGTCAGGAGGCCCAGAGTTTGGTGTCTTAAATATTCTAAACTTTGTCTCAGAAGCACATCACACCCTCTCAGTGCCCTAGCCAACAAGTTCTCAATTCCTGACAATTCCTGAATCAGAGGAAAGTATTTCTATAGCAGGAAATGCCCTATACTGATAAAATTGCAGTAATTTCCCCCAAAACAAATAAAACAAACAAACAAACAAACAAACAAACACAGTCTCATGGTTCTAATTTATCTAAATCTTTTTGGATCCTGACTCTGGATACACTGTCTTTCTAGCCATTCCAGCGTAGGTGCCCTCCCTCTGAGGTTTTTTGTGTATATAACACATTTGGGAAGGGGGCCCACATCTGTCTTCATCTACTTCTCTCCCTCTGTTTGGGGTACTCTGCCTCTCTCTCTGGAAGCTACCTGAGGGTGGGGGAGGAGCTGGATCATTCAGTCATGGTGGGCTGATAGGAATGAATTCATATTCAGTGACATATGTCCTCATCTGTCTTCCTAGTTGTACTGCCCAGGGTCTGTATGAAGAAAGACCAGGCACTGCCATCACTGATGCACAGTGCTCACAGGACAGTCACCATCAAAACAGATACGTTGTCATTCTCTCCATCAGCATCTTCGTCATCATCATCATCGTCATCATCATCATCATCATCATCATTTTGTGGTGTAGAAAGAAAAATACCCAAGACAGAGGTAAGCAGAAACACAAAGAGGGTGGAGCAGTGGGGAATTTGCCCCAGGGCAGTGAATTTAGAAGCTCTGACCACAATAGGAATCCTTTATCATTGTAGCAACCAGAGATCTCATACCTAAAACATACATTCATTCAGTGTGTCTAGGGAAATGGCAGATGGAAGACAGAGGAGAACTTCCCCTGTGCCCATCCTTCCATCTTGCTTCCTGCCACTTCCCCACTTAACTGAAGGTGGATTTGACTTAGGTTCAATTTGGGGTTCTTGCCCCCAGAACAGAAGTTCCTAGTTATATTTCTACTACTAATCTCTAACCTGTCAAATTCACAGAAAGCCAATCTAAATGAGATTTCTTTTCTTTTTTTTTAAATTTTTTTAATTTTGAAAAAAAATTCTTTACATTATCCCTTGCACTCACTTCTGTTCCTACTTTATCCCTCCCTCCCTTTGCCCCCTCCCCCAGATGGCAAGCAGTCCTATACATGTTAAATATGACACAGTATATCCTAGATACAATATATGTTTGCAGAACCGAACAGTTCTCTTGTTGCACAGGAAGAATTGGATTCAGAAGGTAAAAAAAAAAACCCGGAGAGAAGAACAAAAATGCAAACAGTTTACATTCATTTCCCAGTGTTCTTTCTTTGGGTGTAGCTGATTCTGTCCATCCTTGATCAATTGAAACTGAGAAGAGATCTTCTCTTTGTCAAAGAAATCCACTTCCATCAGAATATATCCTCATACAGTATTGTTGTTGAGGTATATCATGATCTCCCGGTTCTGCTCATTTCACTTAACATCAGTTCATGTAAGTCTCTCCAAGACTCTCTGTATTTATCCTGCTGGTCATTTCTTACAGAATAATAATATTCCATAACATTCATATACCACAATTTACCCAAACATTCTTCAATTGATGGGCATCCATTCATTTTCCAGTTTCTAGCCACTACAAACAGGGCTGCCACAAACATTTTGGCACATACAGGTCCCTTTCCCTTCTTTATTATCTCTTTGGGGTATAAGCCCAGTAGTAGCACTGCTGGATCAAAGGATATGCACAGTTTGATAACTTTTTGGGCATAATTCCAGATTGCTCTCCAGAATGGTTGGATTCATTCACAACTCCACCAACAATGCATCAGTGTCCCCGTTTTCCCACATCCCCTCCAACATTCATCATTATTTTTTCCTGTCATCTTAGCCAATCTGACAGGTGTGTAGTGGTATCTCAGAGTTGTCTTAATTTGCATTTCTCTGGTCAATAGTGATTTTGAACACTCTTTCATATGAGTGGAAATCATTTCAATTTCATCATCTGAAAATTGTCTATTCATATCCTTGGACCACTAAATGAGATTTTTTATCATCACAAGTTTGTGAAGTCAACTAGGAAAACATTCCTTTCTCTAAAGGGAAGTAATGATTATCAGAAGAGGTTGATAGATAAGTAGATAAATAGATGGATGGAGGATAGAAGCTAGATAAGAGAGAGAGATGGGGACAGAGAGGAGGGATGAAGAGATTCTTTATTTTTTAGCAAAAGCATTTTTTATTAAAGCTTTCTTATTTTTAAAACATATACATAAATAATTTTCTACATTCACTCTTGCAAAATCTTGTCTTTCAAATTTTTTCCCTCCCTTCCCCACTACGGCAAATTATCCAATATATGTTAAACATGTGTAATTCTTCTATACATATTTTCACAATTATCATGCTGCACAAGAAAAATCAAATCAAAAGGAAAAAAATGAGAAAGAAAAAATGCAAGCAAAAAACAACAAAAAATTTTAAATACTCTATTGTGAGATGAAGAGATTCTGTATAGAAAGATGGATGAATGGATTGAAAGAATGATAGCTTCTGGATAGATGGCTAGCTAGATGGCATAATTTGACTCAGAAATCCCACAATTAGGTCAAGTTATTAGCCATATTTAAAATTCCAGGGCACAGTCAGGGAAACGGCACTCATATCCCTGGAAAAGATTCGGCTGGCCAAGCAGCTAAAACCTCAGCTTCATGTCCTGTAAAGGTCTAGAGAGGAGCTTTGAATGATATAATGAGGAAGTAAAAAGGCTTTGATGTCTGAGGCACCCAGATGTGATCTCTGCAGCTAGTAGGTGGAAGCTCTGGTTGCACAGAGGACACGTCATCAAGGGGAGATTTCTCCTTCTCTTATTGGCTGTACATGTGACCTAATAGACCCAATATAAGTAGTGGGGACCAGGATGAAGAGGAAGTTCAGTGGGAGTTCAGTGGGAATGCAGGAGGGGTACAAGATGTGATCATGTATAATAACAACCTGAGTTTGCAAATCAGTGTGTCTGGGTGCTCTGTTGGACATGAGAACCATTGCTCAAAGAGTCCGTGGCCAGAGCTCTCTGAAGACCTAGAATTAGGTAAACAGTAAAGAATCACTGCTGGAAGAGGCAGTAACCAGGGATTTCTGAAGGCCTGGGATTAGGAGAGACTGACAATCAGTAATCTCTGAGGAGGAGGTTATAATGTTCCTACTTTCTGAGGGTGCAGTTATTTTAGCCTAAGTCCCTATGAAACTTCCACTTTGCCCCATAGGGACTGCCCTAGTTTTTTCCTAAAAGCCTGTTTAAACCTAGCCTAGGGAAGAAGAGATAGTTACTGATCAGAAAAGAATGCTTATCTCAAAGCAAGAAAAACTTCAAAAAGAGGGAAGTAAACCTGACAAGACCTGGGGCCTCTTGATTGACCCAAGCTGACTGATAGTGCTTCCCAAGAAATTATCCCTCCCTATGATGGAACGCTTTCATTCAGTCATTTGGAAACCTGACAAGTTGGTGGAACTAGTCCAAAAATTCTGATGGTGAAGTTTTCACAGAGGTGTTATCACTATCTATGAGATATGTCCCACCTGCTCCCCATATAACAACTCCTAAACCTCTGAAGCCAGCACTTGGGCAGTTTCCTCTCCCAGATGCGTTCTCTGAAATCTAGCAGATCAACTTAATTCAATTGCCACGTGCTCATGATTCCATACATGCTTTAGTTATGATCTATATGTTTTCCCAGTAACTGCAAGGGTTCTCCAGTCCTACTGCCATAGCCTCTAAGGTAGCAAAAATCCTCTTAGAAAAAATCGTTCCATTATTGTGGGGGAGAGGTTTCCTAAAGAGATACATGATGAGAGAGGTACTCACTTCATAGGAGCTTCATTAGTTAAGCTGCTTTCATCCTGGCCAGTTACTCAGCACTTCCATTGTACTTAATCATTCCCCAATCATCTCCCTTGTTGTGAAGCAAGGAAGGTAATGTCAGGCCAAAATCCTTCCTTTAACTCTGCTCGACCTTATATCCACGTCATTTGGTTCTTATTAGCTCAATTCTTATGCGATAATAACAGGATACCTAATATAACTGTATCCCATCGGTAGGAAGCACAGAAGCTAAAGACTTCCAGTTACAATACTGTATTTGTCAGTTGGAAAATTTCAGAAACTTACCAACTTGTCTCACAATTTTGTTCTTTAGAAATCCCAAGGTGAGGCTCAGCCCTCAAACCAAGCCAGTAACAGCTTTCTGAAAACACTGCCTGAAGACATGGTATAAAGCTCCCTTTGAAGTCACCACTCCCCACTCCCACTGCAGCCAGACTCCAGGTGTGGAGTCCTGGATTCACCTATCCTATCTCAGAAGGACAGTACCACCCTCATGAATGATGAAATCTACAGATAACCTTATCTTGAATATCAAAGGAAGTCTGAAGATCATAACATCAGACAGACAATTATTCCCAAGACAAATAGATTGAGAAATTGACTATAGCAGAAGCTAACCAACCCAAGAAAAGACTACAGCTAAACAAAAAATTTGACCTCCAAATATAGAACTCAAGAGAAGCATCAAAAAATAAAAAAAAGAAAAACTCTTGAGAACTGTATTTTTGTTATGGGGAAGGCACTAGCAGGTGGGAGGAAATGGGGATGGAGGCAGAGGAGAAACAAACATTTATTAAGCACTTATTATGTGTCAAGAATTGTGCTAAGTACTTTATAAATATTATCTCATAAGATCCTCACCACCATCCTGGAAGAGAGGTTCTACTATCACCACCATTTTGCAATTGGGAAAACTGAAATAGAGGTTAAATGAGTCACAGAGATAAGGAATGTCTGAGGCTGGATTTGAATTCAGGTCTTCCTAACTGCGGGCCCAGTGCTCTATCCACTGTAACATTTAGAGAGTCACAAACATTTCTCATATAAAATAACATCATCAAGAGTTAGAATGTTATGAGACAAAATACTGGCTTTGGAACAAAGAAGAGCTGGATTCAAATCTCACTGCTGACTCATATAGATTGTGGGGCCCTGGGTAATGCTCTTTAAGACAGGAGTTTTTAATCTTTTATATATCCTGGGCCATTTTGGCAGATTGGTAATGTTTAAAGACCTCTTTGAAAAAACATGTTTTAAATATATATATATATATATATATATATATATATATATATATATATTTATTTATTTAATATAATATATAATCTATTTTATATAATACATAATATTATATATAAATAAATCTATTTTAGATATTATATATATATAAATATAAATTAATGAATGAAAATAAATATATATAAAACACATAATAAATTAACAAATGTATATAAAATAAATATGAAATTGATATCTAATTCTTTATGACTCCATTTGAGGTTTTCTTGGCAAAGATATATGGACTATCTGAAATCTACCACTTGACCCCTGGATGAAAGGGCTGGTAAACCCGAAGTGAAGGATCCCATCTTTAAGACCCTAAGGGAAGAATCTGAATTTGTAGAGCTCACTAGGAAGAACTCCCAATAGCAATGACATCACATGTGGGGACCAAAAATTGATGATGGCTGGAATGACAGTAGGAATTTAATTAATCCACGTTGATTGTGTATCAAGTGATACCTAATTGCCCCAACAATTTACAAGAGTAAACTCACTGCTTCTCATTCTCCTATAAAGTTTTCTGCACAGCCACAAAGTACTTAGCATGATACGTGGCACATAGTAGGTGCTAAATTAATGCTGAAGGTGCCTGTCCCCCACAACCCCAACATGCTAGAGTAGGAGAGCAGCCCTTGGGATGCCCAAATGAGCTCTACCCTTGCCCAGCTCAAACAGGAGCTCTAACCTGAGGCTTTTCACTGGAGTGAGCGTCTGCAGAGACGCCCAACGTCTGGAGAATAGTTTCCAGGGAAACATAATGCCCAAGCAAGCTCTGGATGAAATGCAGCAGCACCTTGTTACCACCTGTGGGAAAGCAGATCGGCAGCCCTCAGGACTCTGGCAGGATCAAGAGACGGGATGGGAGCCAACCACTGGATCCCATTCTCCATCAAGTGGCAGCCTCGATCCATAGGATACCAATAACGTCCCTGCTTCTTAGGAGTATCTGGCTCAGAGAGTTCCCTCCCAAGGAATTTTAGAGATAGAAAGGTCCTCAGCAATCTCCTAGTACAACCCACAATCCCAGTGAGCCCTGCTTAGGTGCCCAGGAGAGGGAATAAGCATTTATATAGCACCTACTATTTGTCAGGAACTGTGTTCAATGCTTTGCTATTGTTCAGAGAATTAAACCTTCTAATTAGGAGGGAGGGATTAAAATCCAGAGCTGACTCCAACTCAGACAGGGATCCAAAAATAAGCTGCACTCTTGTTATTATTCATTTAGTGTTAATGTTCAACAGACTTTTATACAGGTGTATAAAATAACTGCTACTTATAATAGTAAAAATATTGGAACAAAATATTATTATTAGTATTATCACTATTCTTATCAGGGTGAAGTCTGGAAAACCCAAGTTCAAAACCTTCCTTGTATACTTACTAGCTATGTGACAATGGACAAATCCCTGATTTTTTTTTTTTTTTTTGCTCATCTATAAAATAAGGATAAAGATGGCTCTTGCCTAATAGAGTTTCTTTAAGGGTCAAAGGAAATAGTGTAAACAAAACACTTTAGTAATCTAAGACTATTATAGAAACAGTCATAATTCTTGTAGCAGTTGACAGTTTGTAAAACGTTTTACATACATCATCTGATTTGATCTGAGATCATTTATTTTTCACATTTTATAGATAACACAAATTAAATGACTTGCCCAAGATCACATAGCTGGTAAACATCAAGGCAGACTGTCCTAACTAATTTCATTCACTAGGGAGAGGACGCTACAGAAAATGAGATGATTCTTTGAGGACACATTCTGGGTCCTAATTTGCTTCAGGGCAGAGGACAGGCCTGGGTCTAATACTACTCAACCTTCCTGATTGGAAGACCATGCCAGCATCCCTCTTTCCAAATCACTGACATTTGCTAACAATTTACATCCCTCCACTTTGTAGGAGGTCACCGGACAAGTTTTCGTGGATGCCCATGGCCTTTGCCTGTGGGAAGGTAGCAAAAATCAGGTCACTAGATTACTGTCAATGCCAGAGAAACATGGAACAAAGCTATTTACAACTTCCTTCACTGACTTGGTGGCTATATCCCTGACTGGCTTCTCAACAGCAGATGGGATGATGCTGAAGCTATTGTATCTATGAAAAGAGAGGAAGAGAAAAAGGGTGAGAAGGAGAGGGGGAAAGGAAGAAGGATAGATGAAAAGGAAGTAAAGGAGAGTAGAAGAGAGAGAGAAGGAAGAAAGATGATAAAACAGATAAGGGAAAGAGAAGAGAGGACAGGAAAAAACAGGACAAGAGAGGAGGGGAGAAAACAGAACAGAAGGAGAGAAGGAAAGGGAGAGAGATTGAAAAGGAGAGAAAGAAGGGAAGGAGGGGGTAAGGAAAAGGGAGACAAGAAAAAGAAGAAACAAGAGAAAGAAAAGGAAAAAGAAAGGAGAGGGTGAAGAAAATAAGGAAAAGAGGAGAAGGAAAGAAGGAGGAGAGGGAGAAGGAAAGTGGGAAAAGAAAAAAGGGAGGGAGAAAGAAGGTGAGAGAAAAGAGGTGGAAATCCCCGACAAAGGGAGAAAGAGGAAGGTGGACAGTGGAGATAGAAGGGAAGAAAAGGAGAGAGAAGAGAAGGGAGAAGGAGAGGAGAAAGGAAATGGAGGAGAGGAAGATGGGAGAAGGAAAAGGGAGAAGAATAAGAGAAAAAAGAAAAGGGGAGAGTAAAAGTGAAAAAGAATGAAAGGGAGATGGAGAAAGGAAAAGGAAGAAGGAGGAAAGGGGAAGGAGGAGAGAGAAGGAGGAAAAAGGGAAGGAGAAGGGAGAAGAGAAAGAAAAGACAGAAGGGGAAAATAAAAAGGATAGGAAAATAAAAGGAAAAGAGGGGAGAGAGAGGAAGAAGGGAAGAAATACTGTGTTAAGCTCTTTATAATATTATGTCATTTGATCCTCACAAGAAGCCTTCAAGAAAGGGCTATCATGCCCATTTTTACATCTGAGGCAACTTTAGCAATCGAGATAATCAATGGCTTGCCCAGGGCCACACAGTATCAGAGGCCAGATTTGAATTCAAGTGTTCCTAACTCCAGATCCAGGGTTCTAAACTATATCAGCTGCCCCTGAAATCATAATTAATAGGTAATATTGATGTTGCCCTTGAAGGTACATAAAGTCCTTTACAGATACAATCCTTAAGAGGGAGCGGGGAGTCAGACTGTAGAAGGCTTTCAACACCAGGCACTCAGTAGTTTTTGCTTTATCCTTGAGACAACAGGGAAACATTTCATGATCTTGAAAAGCCATGATGGGATCAAACCTGCATTTTAGGATTAGTCTAGAAAGAAGCCTAGATGGATTAGAGAAGGAGTCTGGAGGCACCAGGTAGTTAGAGGCTGGCTAAAATTTCTGTGGCCTGAGGGTATTTTGAGCTGACATCTGATCAATCAAGAGAAGACTGAGAACACATGGGACAGGGAATATTGAATAGAGGGGTATGACATCAGTGCCTTACCCCCACTCCCAGTTTGCCTCAGAGACTACCTACCAGTCCCTCATGGGCTCCCACATCACACCCACCTCTTAAGTGCCAGTTCCTTGTAACTCTGTTTACTTTCATCAAGATAAAGCTCTGAAAAACAGGTGGAAAGAAGAGAGATTAGAGAAACTTGGGGAAATGTGCATGAACAGAAACAGGAAAGCAAGACAATAACAGACAAGATAGTGAATGACAATCACAACCAGGTAGATGAAGACCAGTACCAAATAGAAATCAAAGACTGAGTCACTGACAATCCTGGAAAAGAGATAATGAAACACATCAGTCTCCAAGAAGCTGAGATTTGGAGAACAAAAGGTAACCAAGTGCCATAGCAGATAAAGGCTGGGCTTGGAGTCAAATAGACTTCTATTTGAAGACTGCCTTAGATATTAGATGTCTGATCCTGGGCAAGTCAAAAAAAAAAAAAAAAAAAAAGGTCAGTTGCAGTTTTCTCATCTATAAAATGGGCATAATAATGCTATATATTTTTTAAGGTTATTGAGGATCTACAGATAACAAATCAATAATTATATATTTAACTTATTTTTAGTTTAACTTTTAATGTTTTAAAAAATCTTCAAGTAGTATTTTAAAAAAATATTGGTCCCTCCCATTATATCTCCCAACCAATTAGGCAATTTTTTTTAAAGTCCCAATATATATCTCCATAGTCCAATAAAAAATTCCCCACACTAGCCATGTCTGAAAACATGTATCTTGCATTTATCGCCTGTTAGGAGATAAGTGGTGTTTTTTTTTTTTTATTTCAATTTTATTATTTTTATCTTCATTCATTCACTCCTGGTTTATCATTGTGTTGACTAGTCTTCTCAAGTCTTTCATAGATGATTTCTCTATGTTGTTATCAGTATGTACATTTTTCTCCTAGTTCTGCTGTAATTCTTCATAAAAGTTTCTCGACTTCCTCCAAAATTATCCATTTCAACATTTCTCCTATTAATGTGGGAAGACTTATTTGAAATGATACAAAGTGAAAAGAGCAGAGTCAGGACAACACTATACACAGTAATAGCAACATGTATCAACTAGAAATGACTTAGCTATTCTCAGTATTCTCATGATACAAGATAATTCTAAAGGATCAGGATGAAAATTTCATCCACCTCCACAGAAAAAAAAATGATGTGGTCTGAATGTGGATCAAAAGATACTTCTATTTAAAATTTTCTTTTTTATTCTTATTTTTCCTGGCCTGTATTTTTTTTCACAACTGACATGGAAATATTTTACATGATTGCCCAAGTATAACCTATCGAATTGCTTACTGTTTCAGGGAGGGAGAAGGGAGTGAGAGAGAATTTAGAATTCAAAATTTTTCAAATGAATGTTAAACTATTTTTACATATGATTGGAGAAAATAAAATATTATTTCAAACATCTCATTTTATTACTATATCACAAATTATTTACCCATTTCCCAATAAGAAAACATCTTTTTTGTTTCCACTTTTTTGCTACCATGAAAATTTGTTGTCCTATAGATTTTTTTTTACTCCTCTTGCTTTTCCTCTTACTTTGATTTATTGAGAACATAGGCTTAAAAGTGGTATTGCTGATTCAAAAGATATACCCCATTTAGTGTTCTGGGGACACAGTTCCAAATTGCTTTCCAGGACAACCAGACCAATTCATATAGCTCCACCAACAAGATATGAGTATACCCATTTACCCGTAGCCTCTCCAGCATTTGTCATTTTTTCCTGTGGTTGTCCTAGCCAATCTGAAGTGTGTGAAATAGAACATTAAAGTCGCTTTAATGCATATATAAAGAAAGCATCTTGCAAATCTTAAAACACTTACAGAAATATCATTACAACTTTTCAAACACAGTGGCTGCAGTTGTTGTTCAATGGTGACAGTGGTAGGAAGAAGAGATGGCTAGCTTCCAAAAATTGTGGTGTGAAAATTGTTTTTTTTTATAACAGTTTTTTAAAAAGCTATAGGGTTGAGGAGAAATATTTCACATTTCTCCATCCCCTTCCACCCAGGCCCCCAGCCACATTCTATGCAGACAGAGGGAGATACTCTCAGAGGAGAAATATGGGGCCTGAGAGGCCAGGCTATTTAATTAACTTCTGAAATGACTGGACTTATTTGAGACCTCAGAGATTCATTGCCACAATTAGTTTTTTTAAATGTAAAGGTTACAAAATTGTTTAAACATTTTGGCCAGACAGGTGAGTCATCTATGAACTCCCAAGTCTCCTTATTTTGGTTCCAGTGGAAAGAATGCCAGTCCTGGAAACAGGGGATGCAAGTTTTGAGATTTGAACTTTGAGTTCAAATCTCAAAACTTAGAATGACAAAAACTTAGAAACCATTTAGTCCAATCAGAATCACAGAATTTCAATTTCTATTATTAATAATAGCTCATGTTTATATGGCACTTTAAGATCTATAAAGCACTTTATATACATTTTCTCATTTAGTCTTCTCAATTACTCCTTGGGGGAGATTAATATCTTCATTATTATTCTCATTTTAATAATAATAGATAATATTTATATAGCACCTACTATATACCAAGCACTATGATGTTAAGCCTTTTATAATTATGATCTCATTTTGGTCTTCTGAATTACCTGGGAGATAGGTGCCCTTACATCTCCATTTTACTACTATTTCTAATACTACTATTACTACTACTACTATTATTACTACTGCTGCTGCTGACTTTTCTGATTCAGTGTCTTCATCTGTAAAATAAGTTTAACAACAGTATCTGCCTTCCAGAGTGGTTAAGGAGACCAAATGAAATGATGTTTGTAAAGTGCTTAGCACAAAGCCTGGCACATAGTAGGTACTATATAAAACTATATAGTAGTAGTAGTAATAGTAATAACAGTAATAGCAGCAACAGCCAGTCAGAAAAATAGTGAAATCTCCTGAGTCCCTGGCCAAGTTCTTTCAATTCTGCTTCTGCCACATGTGATTTGGATAAGCCACCTATTTTCCCTAGGTTCCAATCTTCTCCTTAGAGGTTTGGACCAAACAGCTTCTGACCAGAGGAAGTTCAAATGTAGCTTCAGGTACTCACTAGCAGTTTGATTCTGGGCTGACATTTAAACTCCTCTTAGCTTCAGTTTCCTTCTCAGAAAAATGGGAGTAAAAAGAGCACCTACCTCCCAGGGTCTGAAACTGAAAATTAAGGACTAAGGGTCCTTGTGAGGATCAAGTAAGGTAATATATCTAAACTTGGGCTTCTCTGTGAATTTGTCCCTAAGGAATTCTGTCTTCTTTTTCCCTTGTCCTTTTTCCTACCATGCCCATATACATAATACAGAAGACATACCAAGGATTAACCAGGATTTCAAGTTTCAAATTCTTAGTCTCTTAGCTTCTAAAGAGGCTCAATAGGGTCATGGGAAAAAGGAGAGAGGGAGTGTGGAATAGTTGCCCTGTTTGCCTCAGTTTCCTCGCTTGTAAAATGAGCTGAATTAGAAAATGGCAAACTGCTCCTGTGTCTCTATTGGGAACACCCCAAATGGGGTCACAAAGAGTTAGACACAACTGAACAAGAATGACAACAAACTAGAAGCTCAGTAAACAGTGAAGAAGGAGAAACATAGAACTAGAGTCTTAGGAAGGTGACTTAGGAATGAAGTCTGAATTGGGAAAGAGGTATCTTGGGTTGTGGCAAAATCAGGACCCAGGTAGCAGAGTGGTTTTGCTATGGATCTTTCAGACCAGAGCATCAAACCTGTGGAGGAAGAAAGTGTGTTCTCACAGCCCCCGGGTAGCAGCTCACACGTCCCTATGGCAGAATACACTGGGTACATGTAGAATCTCTCTGTCCCTGGCTGCAGTTCTGTGGCTTTTGTTTCCCAGAATAAATCTGTTCCCAATCTAGCCCCTTGCAACCCGCCAGAGCTCCTGCATTCAGACTTCTTTGTCCCTCGTGCATATGGGGACCAGTGCAATGGGGGGGAAACAGTTTCTGAAACTGGACATTGAAAAGTATCAGAAACCACCTAATTCCATGTGCTATAAGGACTGTTTGAAGGAAGTGGAGATCTTTCACTTGAAGAAAATCAGACTTGGGAGAAGAGCCTGGGGTCTGCTTTTGAGGTCAAAGAGTCCCACAAAATGCAACCCTTAAGTGCAAGGAGCTGCCTTGGGAGGCTATGGATTTCTTCCTTCCTGGAGGCCATAAAACAGGGCTGAGAGATCACTCCCTAGGATATGGCATAGCATGGGCATCCTTTTCAGTCATGGCTAGGACCCAATTGCTGCTGGGATCTGTTCTAACCCTTAAATTATGGGATAGCTGTTACTCCCTAGCCAAGTGACCTTGGCAAAGTCATTGTCCCTCTCTCAGCCTTTTTTGGAAAATGAACATAAATCAACATCACTTTGCCTTTGAGACAGGATGGGGGTGAAGATTATAGGAGCTAATAAGCAGAGAATTTAAAATACTTATTATACATGTTCCTGGCCACATGCTGCAATGCAGTTAGAGAACCTGAGCCAAATCTCCCTTTCCTTCTGTGGGCTTCAGTCTACACATCTATAAAATGGTATACCTCTAGATCCCTTCCATCTCTCGATTTCTTATGCTTTTAATCAGAGGATTTATATAGGAGTTGTTTTCACTTCAGCAGGGCCTGGACCACAATACTGCTGTCAATCCCCCTTCTGA
Organism: Antechinus stuartii; assembly: GCA_016696395.1. NCBI lineage: Eukaryota > Metazoa > Chordata > Mammalia > Dasyuromorphia > Dasyuridae > Antechinus > Antechinus stuartii. Next base: position 471,062 of record MU176946.1, read on the forward strand.
TTGAAGAGAAGAGGAATATATCTTTCTTTGGGTGAAGGATATTCTGAGCAGGTCCATGAAGAGAGTTGTAACCAGCAATTTTTGGTACTTGGGGAAATTCAGCTGAGGGGAGGCTAGAGACCTCAGGGCATATGAGTAGGCACCTGTCCCAGAGCAAGTCAGAGGAGAAGGGCTGTGGGCTATTGGGAAAGAAGTTTGCCGTCTCCTGGGTTCTCGTTTTAACATGTTTCTATTGCTAAGTTTTTTGTGGTGCAACACTATAGAGGAAGGTTGTATTTCAGACACCTCTACATTTCAGTCCCTTGGAGAGAAGCCCCAGTCATCCTGCTCTAGTTATAGCTCAGCCTATGTGGAGACTGTCTGAAATCTGGAAAGCTTTAGGCCCTTTGACATAAGGAAGTGAGGATGCAGAAGGCAAGAGAGGCTTGGCTTATTCAGATACCAGGCCTGAAGGTCTCACCTGGGCTCTTCATGGATGAGATTCAGTCCTGGCAGTCTGGGTTCTCTCCCTTCTTGTTCTGGGTAAGCCTGTGTACAGGAGAAATCAATAAGCCCAGCATTACCCAGAATGTGTGAGTGCCCATTCTGGCAAAAAAATTTTCTGTAATGGGGCCAGCCCGCCCTGGTGTAAGCACAATAATAATTGCTGGCAGTTATAAAGTGCTCTATAAATATTTATACAAGCCACCTACTCTACAGAAACACTTATTGTCTCTCTTGATCCTCACAACAGCTCTGAAAGAGAAGTGTTCTGATTCCCATTTTACAGATAATAACAATTATGATAATGATAATAACAATAGTTAACATTTGTATATGTGCCAGACGTGTAGTGGTATCTCAGAGTTGTCTTAATTTGCATTTCTCTAATCAATAGTGATTTGGAACACTTTCATATGAGTGGAAATAGTTTCAATTTCATCCTCTGAAAATTGTCTGTTCATATCCTTTGACCATTCATCAATAGGAGAATGGCTTGATTTCTTATAAATTAGAGTCAGTTCTCTATATATTTTGGAAATGAGGCCTTTATCAGAACCTTTAACTGTGAATATGGTTTCCCAGTTTGTTGCTTCCCTTCTAATCTTGTTTGCATTAGTTTTGTTTGTACAAAGGCTTTTTAACTTGATATAATCAAAATTTTCTGTTTTGAAATCAATAATGGTCTCTAGTTCTTCTTTGGTCACAAATTTCTTCATCCTCCACAAGTCTGAGAGATAAACTATCCTATGTTCCTCTAATTTATTTATAATCTCATTCTTTATGCCTAAATCATGGACCCATTTTGATCTTATCTTAGTATACGGTGTTAAGCCTATAAGGTTATGCCTAATTTTTGCCATACTAATTTCAAGTTATCCCAGCAGTTTTTGTCAAATAATGAATTCTTATCCCAAAAGTTAGGATCTTTGGGTTTGTCAAACACTAGATTGCTAAAGTTGATTATTTTGTCTTGTGAACTTAACCTATTCCACTGATCAACTAATCTATTTCTTAGCCAATACCAAATAGTTTTGGTGACTGCTGCTTTGTAATATAGTTTTAGATCAGGTATATGTTCTAGACATGTGATAAAAGCCTTATAATTGTTATTTGAGCATCAGATAAATCCTAAGAGACAGGAGCTATTAAAATCCCCATTTTACAAATGAGGAAACTAAGGTAGATAGAGGTGAAATGTCTCACCTGGGGTCATACAGCCAATCAGTGTTTGAGTCTGGATTTGAACTCATGGCCTTGTGTTTTATCCACTATTCCATGAGATAGCCTTGGATATCCCTGTTTGGGACACCACAGACAAAACCTTGTAAATGGAAGTTCTCCTCAACCCAAGGGCAGGCCCACATAAACTGAAGAAGCAGCATGAATTAGTAATGGATTAGGAGAGAGGGGATTTGGGTTCAAATCCTGATGACTATTTCTGTCTTTGAGCAAGTAGCTCAACTCCTGTGGGGCTCAGTTTACTTCCCTGCTAAATGAGGTGAGGTCCTTTCTGGCTCTATCTCTAAAATTTGGCAGGGATGAACACTGGGCTTAGAGTCACAGGACCTTCATTGGAGTTATGACTCTGATCCTTGCTAGCTGAGACAAATCATTTCTTCTCTCTGCCTCAATTCCCCTATCTGCAAAATGAGGGGATTATATTAGATAATTTCTGCAATCCATTTCTGTTCCAAATCCCAAGATCTTTCTGTTAGGCTTCAATCACCCAGGACATAATATAGCTTGACACAGCATACTCTATTGTATACAGTAGGAACTCAATAGGTGCTAAATGAAGAAATGAAATCCAACTTATTTTATAAGCTCGGTGTATGCCTCCATTATTAGTAACATTTTCTCTTAGTGTGTCAGTTACTATTATTATTTTCTAGTGATTTTAAATATACTCCAATAATCACAGATATAATTATAATGCAATGATATTCAAATTGAAAAGAGGAAGAAATTTACTTTAATAAGTTCTCTTAAGGTTCTTGCATTGAAAACATCACCAAGCATGTGATTGTAATTTAGCTAAATACCTTTAAAACTTATCAAATCATAGAAAGTAATTTATCTTACTGCCCCTGGCCTTTTCATGCTAATCATCATAGTTTATGCAGTGCCCGATATGTGCCAGCCTATTTCTGTATTTCTATGTCTTGACAGTTGCTTAAGCATATTTTTAGTAATACTTTAATATGGTTAGCTCACATTTTCCCCATTTTGTTAATATTCCATAATTGTATTCCCACAAGGTCTGTCTAAACAGCCCTCATCCTTTATACAACTCAGGCACTGGATTAAGCTTTTCATACCTGTGTATTTCTCCCAACGATTCTGGGAGGTAAGTCTAAATATATGACGCTCCTTCCCTTTCCACTTCTCCCCAGGCAGGAATTTTGACAAAGATAGAAACATGTTGGGCTGGTGGAGTAACTTCCCTTCCTAGCAGGTCAAGGAACCTGGATGGTGTATCAGGACAGTTAGAACAGAAGATATCTGAGAGCAGATAGTGTTTTATTTTTTGTTCTTGTAACCCTGGAACCCCACACAGTGCCTGGCACATAAGAAGCTCTTAAGAAGTGCACATTGATTGATTGATTGCTCAGAGTCACACAGATAATATTAGAGACCTTATTTAATCCAGGCCTTTTTGACTCTGAGCCCAGAGGTCTGTCCAATGCACCCTCTTTAGATCTTCCCGTAGTTCTATTTCTCCTTTCATTGTATCTCTGAAAAGCATGTCTATTCTGTTTCCTGACACTCATCTTCTTTGCATTTCAGCTTTCAATACAAATGGAATGATGAGGAGCTTTTGGCAAACTCATGGACTGATCAGTTGCTGTGCCTGCTCTGACAGCTTTCTGCTAATGTTGCTGAGTTGTTTCAGCTGAGAATTCACTTCCATCCCTCTTTGGTTTAAACAACAAACCTTGAATGTATCATCTGGCCAGTGATTTCTAAATCTGTCTTTCCATTAAATAGAATTTCATTAAAAAGCATAAGGATTTCAGACACCATATTTAGGAAGGAAATTGCTAAGAGAGGAAGTGGGTCAGGCTGGATAATTCTTATCACATGAGAAGTGAAGCAAGATCTGGGCTTGTTTAGTCTGGAGAAGGAGGGAGTAAAGGGTACCCATGAGTGATGATTTCAGGTTGTTACTTAAAAAATTAGTCTTGTTCTGTTCAGCCCCAGGGTAGAAAAAGCCCCACAAGAAGGTCATCTGAGATTAGGGTTGAAGTCAGAAACAGTTTCCTCAGCATTGGAGCTGCTGTCAGGGAAAGACTCCCTCAGAAAGGAGCTGGCTCTCCTTGGCTGCATGTCCTTTAGAGGCTGGAGAACCAAGTCCTGAGGAGTCTGGGGAGAGCATTCTGGCTCAGGTTTGGGTTGGGGGAATTGGCCCCTGGGGTCCCTTCTGCTCTGACTCTATGTGAGAAAAGCCAGGGGATATCCTGGGAGTGAGGAGTTGTATGTAATGCTATGCTCTGGTCCTGGATAAATCATTGTCTTTTTCTCAGTTTCAGAATTCTCCTGTGACATGTAAGGGCTGCATCAGTAATTACCATTATCCCTTCCACATCACTGGGGTTAGAGCACAGCAGTCCCATGTTATGGAAAATCTGCTGTATCACAGCAGTCTGAATTGTTATGGTATTAAAAGATGAAATATGTTTGTGTTGTGTTCATTCTATTTTTGAGTTTTATATTTTTTCTCTATCTGCAGGCATTCACATGTAATCTGTGACTTCTGCAAAACTCGAACCAAATTCCCATTTAATTTCTTACATTGACCCACAATATATCAAAACTGCTATTTAAAAAGTTGTGATTGCAAAGGGTAAGTGTGGTTAAATACACACACACACACACACACACACACACACACACACACACACA
>MU176946.1:475847-491533 GCA_016696395.1 Antechinus stuartii
ACACACACACACACACACACACACACACACACACACACACACAAATATACCTTTTCAATACAGAACAACCTCAAACTGGCCTCTTTTTCCCCCCTATCTATATTTTCTTATGATTCAGGTCAAAGATGTGGAAAGATTCCTTTAGGTCAATGAGTAAGTCACCAACATGCCTGTGCAGGAGAATAGTCCATCTTCTCATTTTAAAAAAAGTGTTCTATTATTAATTCTGATTGGAATCTCATCTTCTTAATGGAGGAATGAATAATGCTAAGCATCAAAATTGGGTCTTAATTTTATTTTTATATGAGTTTTGTATATATATATGTATATATACATATATACATACGTTTATGTTGTAGAAAAAATTATATGATGATTTTCATAATTATTGAGGATACATGAGATGAATATACTAATAATCTAATTTTTTTCAGAGTTAAAACCATTTTCCCCGCAGATTGTGTGAATCAGAGTCTCACAATGAAACTTGAAATGGTCAATCAATTCTCAGCCAGTGCTCTCCTGTGTATATTAAGTGAAGTGAATCAAAGACTGTAGAACCTGATCTTATCACAGAGTTCTGCTCCTCCACCTGATAACAACAACTTAATAATTGTCCCCACAGAACTGAAGAACAGTGTTCTCCACCCATTGTTTTCCTGGATTCATGGGCTTGTCAGTGGGTAAGCATCCAGGCCCCTCCCTTTCATGATTCATGATTTTTGTATATACCTTTGAACTTAGGACAGGAAAAGCAGCCCACAGTGGAACTAAAGGCATTTGGGGAAAAGGTGCTTGAGGACATTGGTATGATAATTTTGCTCAGATGTGCATCACAACAATTTATATGTCTGTTGAAGTGGGCAAAATCTGGGTTTAAACATTGGCATCTCAGTAGATTGAACTTGTTAGGAAGGATCTAATATCAAAGAGTGTCCCATGCATTAGCTCTATAAACATTGGAGACATATAAATATATCTATTTGTCTCTCTGACCAACAAATTTGAAGATTTCATAAGGAATTCTTGTGCCTGGCCCCTGACTTATCATACCCTTAACACTACCAGAGCAGGACTCCATCAGTGCTCTACTAAGGTCCAGGATGGGAAAAATTCTTTAACTAGATTGTCCAAGGCTGGGAGCAATTAAGGAACTAAGTGAAATAATCATAGTTTAAGTCTAGTCTTTTTTTTTTTATTCTAATAACTTTTTATTGATAGAACCCATGCCAGAGTAATTTTTTTTTTTACAGCATTATCCCTTGCATTCACTTTTGTTCCGGTTTTCCCCCTCCCTTCCTCCACCCCCTCCCCTAGATGGCAAGCAGTCCTTTACATGTTGAATAGGTTACAGTATATCCTAGATACAATATATGTGTGCAGAACTGAACAGTTTTCTTGTTGCATAGGGAGAATTGAATTCAGAAGGTAGAAATAACCCGGGAAGAAAAACAAAAATGCAAGCAGTTTATATTCATTTCCCAGTGTTCTTTCTTTGGGTGTAGCTGCTTCTGTCCATCTTGGATCTGAATTAATTCTCTTTATCGAAGAGATCCACTTCCATCAGAATATATCCTCAAACAGTATCGTTGTTGAGGTATATAATGATTTCCTGGTTCTGCTCGTTTTACTTAGCATCAGTTCATTAAGTCTCACCAGTCCTCTCTGTATTCATCCTGCTGATCATTCCTTACAGAACAATAATATTCCATAACATTCATATACCACAATTTACTCAACCATTCTCCAATTGATGGGCATCCTTTCATTTTCCAGCTTCTAGCCACTACAAACAGGGCTGCCACAAACATTTTGGCACATACAGGCCCTTTCCTTTCTTTAGTATCTCTTTGGGGTATAAGCCCAGTAGAAACACTGCTGGGTCAAAGGGTATGCACAGTTTGATAACTTTTTGAGCATAGTTCCAAATTGCTCTCCAGAATGGCTGGATGTGTTCACAATTCCACCAACAATGTATCAGTGTCCCTGTTTTCCCACATCCCCTCCAACATTCCACATTATCTTTCCCTGTCATTCTAGCCAATCTGACATGTGTGTATTGGTATCTCAGAGTTGTCTTAATTTGCATTTCTCTGATTAATAATGATTTGGAGCATATTTTCATATTCTATAAATAGTTTCAATTTCTTCGTCTGAGAATTGTCTGTTCATATCCTTTGACCATTTATCAATTGGAGAATGGTTTGATTTCTTATAAATTAGAGTCAATTCTCTATATATTTTGGAAATGAGGCCTTTATCAGAACCTTTGATTGTAAAAAATGTTTTCCCAGTTTATTGTTTCCCTTCTAATCTTGTCTGCATTTGTTTTGTTTGTACAAAAACTTTTCAATTTGATATAATCAAAATTTTCTATTTTGTGGTCAATAGTGATCTCTAGTTCTTCTTTGGTCATTAATTCCTCTCTCTTCCACAGATCTGAGAGGTAAACTATCCTATGCTGTTCCAATTTATTTATAATCTCATTCTTTATGCCTAGGTCATGAACCCATTTTGATCTTATCTTGGTATATGGTGTTAAGTGTGGGTCAATGCCTAGTTTCTGTCATACTAATTTCCAATTTTCCCAGCAATTTTTGTCAAATAATGCATTCTTATCCCAGAAACTGGTGTCTTTGGATTTGTCAAATACTATATTATTAAAGTTATTGGCTGTTTTGTCCTTTGAACCTAACCTATTCCATTGATCAACTAGTCTATTTCTTAGCCAATACCAGATGGTTTTAGTAACTGCTGCTTTATAATATAATTTTAGATCTGGTATAGCTAGGCCACCTTCATTTGATTTTTTTTTTCATTAATTCCCTTGAAATTCTTGACCTTTTGTTTTTCCATATGAACTTTGTTGTTATTTTTTCTAGTTCATCAAAGTAGTTTTTGGGGAGTCTGATTGGCATAGCGCTAAATAAATAGATTAATTTAGGTAGTATTGTCATCTTTATTATATTTGCTCACCCAATCCAAGAGCATTTAATATTTTTCCAGTTGGTTAGATCAGACTTAATTTGTGTGGAAAGTGTTTTGTAGTTTTGCCCATAAAGTTTCTGATTTTCCCTTGGCAGATAGATTCCTAAATATTTTATACAATCAGTAGTTACTTTAAATGGAATTTCTTTTTGTAACTCTAACTGTTGGGTTTTGTTAGTGATATATAAGAATGCTGATGACTTATGTGGGTTTATTTTATATCCTGTAACTTTGCTGAAGGTGTGGATTGTTTCTAATAACTTTTTGGTACAATCTCTGGGGTTCTCTAAGTATACCATCATATCATCAGCAAAGAGTGATAATTTGGTTTCCTCATTGCCTATTCTTATTCCTTTAATCTCTTTCTCAACTCTTATCGCAAAGCTAGCATTTCTAATACAATATTAAATAGTAACGGTGATAGTGGGCAACCTTGTTTTACTCCTGATCTTATTGGGAATGGTTGCAGTTTGTCCCCGTTACATATGATGCTTACTGCTGGTTTTAAATAGATGCTACTAAGTCTAGTCTTTCTTTGTAATATTCACTCTCATTGTTAGCCAAAGTTGATTGCCAACTTGGGGAACAATGACTGTATAAAGGCTTAAAAACTATAAAGCTGCCTCTACAATTATCTTTAAGCTAAGAGAGTGATGGCTAAATGACCATCTTTTTCTTAAAATTCTAGTATTTTTAATACAATGATTAAATTACTCAAATTATGTCTCTTAAATCTCTTTACACATCACACAAGAGTACTTTTGGTAACAGCTCTGGGACTTCCGTGGGTTATGACCTTTATGGAAAATAAGTCTAGACTTAAACCACCTATTTATCCCAAATTAAAAAAAAATTAGAAACATTGGTTTACCATGTCAGCCTTGGAGTCAGGAAGACCAGGGTTCTGGTTGTGTGACTGAGTGCCTTCAGCAACTCTAAGTTAGAGAGAGTTCCTTCTAGGTATCAAAAGTCATTACTTTGATAATTTCAAGTTTGCATATATGGGTACCACTGATTTGTTTGAGACTTCCCATTGTCAGTGTTACAATCAGTTAGGTATGAAACACACAGGTCCTCTGCCTAGGCTAAGCCTAGATGGACCAATGGAACAGACCCAAAAGAACCCAGCCCTTGAATCTGAACTCTGAGAAGTCAGGGAAGGTGTGATCACATCCTTTTGGGGGTTCTCACCTTCCTGAGAAGTCAGGGAGGTCTAACTCAAGGGGCTCCAGAGTGGAGGCCATCTGTGGCACCATGGCTCCAAAGTGGAAACCATCTGTGGCACCATGGTATTAAAGTAGAGTTCGTCCATGGCTCCAGGATGGAGGCCATCCGTGGCTCCAGAGTGAAGGCTGTCCATGACACCATGACTCCAGAGTGAAGGCTGTCCATGGCACCAGGGTTCCAGAGTGGAGCTATCTGTGGCACCATGGCTTTAAAGTGGAGGCCATCCGAGGCTCCAGAGTGGAGGTTGTCCATGGCACCATGGCTCCAGAGTGGAAGCTGTCCATAGCTCCAGAGTGAAGGCTGTCCATGACACCATGGCTCCAGAGTGGAAGCTGTCTGTGGAACCATGGTTGTAGAGTGGAACCATCAGTGGCACGATAGAGTGGAGGCCATCCGTGGCACCATGGCTTTAGAGTGCAGGCCATCCGTGTCTCTAGAATGAAGGCTGTCCGTGACACCATGGCTTTAGAGCGAAGGTTGTTTGTGACATCATGGCTCCAGAGTGGAGGCCATCCATGGCACCATGGCTCCAGAGTGGAGGCCACCTATGGCACCAGAAGGGAGGCTGTCCGTGGCACCATGGCTTTAGAGCAAAGACTGTCTATGACACCATGGCTCAAGAGCGGAGGCCGTCCATGGCTCCAGAGCGAAGGCTGTCCATGGCACCAGAGCTCCAGCGTGGAGCTGTCTGTAGCATGGCTCCAGAGCAGAGGCCATCCATGGCACCAGGGCTCCAGAGTAGAGGCCGTCCGTGTCTTGAGAGTGAATTATAAACTGATTATAAAGCCAGGAGATTTGAATCCCTCACACAATGTCAGAACAGAAACATTCTAAGGTCAGGGAACCTTGAAATTATTGCTGTATTTCCCCTAGGAAGTTTAGGATTTGGGGGTACTCCCTTTCTACTAGGTAACTATATGTTCCTCTGAGGAACTTCTCTTTCATATGTTCACCCAGCTCTTTTATTTTGAGCATTGCTGGTGTCTAAAGTATCCTTTCATTTTGCCTGTAACCTATTCCCTAAACACATCTACCTTTTATCCAAGAGTATAGCCAGAGTGAAGTCTTCACATGACCGAACCCCAACTTTGGGTGCCTGCCATCATTTGGTGACAAACCCCACACCACAGATCACCCCAACAGAAAAGGAAAAAATGAGAAGGAAAACCATCAGAAACTAAGTGCATTGGCCAAACACAGGTTGTGTTTGTACGAGGCTGGAAATAGAGACAAGCTTTATCAAGGAAAAGAATGTTCTTGGATCTGTCTGTCCTTCCCAATATCTCATCAGGTTGTTGGCTTTTTAACTCAACTTTGTGATACTTGTTCCGCCAGGATGATAGATTTCCGGGCATCTCTTTAAAACATTTATTATAAAGAATCTGGCAATATTGACCTCATGAATTGGTTTTTAATTAATGAAGGAAGCCTCTTTTCCAATTACTTTTGCTTTTCACTAGTAAACTATTTTAATTAAAGAACATATGCTTTAAAAAATGAAAGTGATTACAAATAATTACAAATATGACCTGTTTTGCCCATGATATCATACCCAGAGTGACCTCAGGCCTTCAATATAACAGCACGGAATTCTACTTGACTTCACTGGAAATTGTCTCCTACCACTTAGTGCAGTCCAGATCCTGATGAACATCTCTTCAGAATTCTCATTTTTCATCAGATAAGACTTTATTCCAGCTTCTCAGAAAACAAAATACATCTTTTCTCTAATATTGTTCTCTTGGAAATGATTACATAAAACTTTTTTTTTCTTCCTGGAGTATGCTGTATTTGCCAGCTTCTCACAAACTCTTTGCAGAATTTTCATTAGAATATAACACTGGAATCAGTTCTGCTGAGGAAGAAATTTCCCATCACCCTCTTGTTCTTCCCAGATCCATCTACCTCACAGATAAAACATAAACTTTCTTCCTGATCCCACAAGGAGATGTATTTGTGAAACATTTCTCCTATAAACTGTTATTCTCAAAATTCAATGAGATTCTTATTGACCATGGTTCTAGGAGCTGATGTTGACACTCAAAAATGGTATGACCTTTGAGCAAATCCTTCCCTGTGCTTCAGTTTCCTTCTGGAAAATTGAAGAGGGTTGGATTCTTGAATTACAAAGGGACTTTCAGCTCTACATCTCATGATTTTTGATGGTTTAGAAATTGAGGGTGTTCAGGGATGTGGCTGTTTACCTAGGAGGAGTGGGAGCTCGGGATGATCCTCAGAAGAAGTTGTACAAAGATGTCATGATGGAGAATACCTGGAACCTGGATCGATAGTGTTTTATTTGGTTTTATTATTGGGCTTTTAGACTTGAAATGAAGGAAACTATTGCAAAATTAATTTCTGTGGTAGAAACTCACCAACAAAGTTCATGAGTGATGATCTGTAAAGGGCTGAAACTCTGAGTTGATGCACTGAGGTCAGACAACTGAGCACTTAAGCTTAATTACCGCCCCTAAAAAATCTGATCGAAAGGAAAAAAAAAAACAAGAAAGGGGGAAAAAGACAAGCAAACAAACAAGAAAAAAAGTAGTGAAAATATTATGCATTGATCCACATTCAGTCTCCAAGATTCTCTCTTTGGATGTGGATGGCACTTCTATCATAAGTCTGTAAGAATTGCCTTGAATCATCTCATTATTGAAAAGAGCCAAGTTCATTACAGTTGATAATCACACAATCTTGTTGTTATTGTGTACAATGTTCTCTTGTTTCTGCTCATTTCGCTTAGCATTAGTTCATGTAAATCTTTCCAGACTTTTCTGAAATTAGCCTAGAATGAAACTTTTAAACAAAGTAGCTGTCCATCAATTGGGAGAATTGTTGAATAAAACGTGGCATATGAATGTAATGGAATATTACTATAATATAAGAAATTTTAAAAGGTATCAATTCAATAAAGTTTAAGAGGTTTTGTATGAACTGATGGAGAATGAAGTGACCAGAATTAGGGGAGAAATTATATAACAATTACAACCCTGAAATGGAAGAGGGTAAAAGAATTAAGAACTGTGATCAGTTCAATGATCACACACTGTTTAAGAAAGCTGAGATGATTCATACTTCCACCTCTTGGCAAAGAAAAACTAGAGTAAAGGTGAAAGAGCTATACATCTTTAGACAAAGCCAATAGGTAGAGTAATTTTGCTTGACTTTGCATATTATTACAATTGATGCATTTAATCTTCTGGGGTGGAATGGGGAAATTTGTTGGGAGAATGGAAGAAAGAAAATTAAAAAGAGCATGTATAATGATAAAAAAGCATAAAAGAGCCTTCATAAGTAAAAAAAAAAAAAAAATGAAACATGCACAGAAAGGAGCATAAGGAAGTTCAGAAGCAGCCACAGACAAAGAAGGCAGTGTTGGAAATAATTAAACATAATGTCCTTTTAAAAAGTTGTACATGATAGGACTGCTTGCCATCTGGGGGAGGGGGTAGAGGGCAGGAGGGACAAAGTCAGAACAGAAGTGAGTGCAAGGGATAAGGTTGTAAAAAAGATTTTTTCAAAATAAAAAAATTTAAAAAAAGTTTTACATGCATAGCATTTCCACTCCCTCTGTTTTTGTCCACTTGCATTTTTGATTTCCTTATCAGGTTATTTTTACCTTATTTCTAAGTCCGATTTTTCTTGTGCAGCAAAATAACTGTATGGATATGTATACATATATTGTATTTAACATATACTTTAACATATGTAACATGTATTGGTCTACCTGCCATCTATGGGAAGGGGTGGGGGAAAGGAAGGGAAAAGTTGGAACAGAAGGTTTTGCAAGGGTCAATGCTGAAAAAATTGCCCATGCATATATCTTGTAAATAAAAAGCTATAATAATAAAAAAATTAAAAGTTGTTAAAAAAAAAAAAAAGCTTAATTACCGATTGGACAATACTCTATTAGCATATGCTTGGAAAATGGCCCTTCCCATTATTGTGTGCTGGTTAAATCTTGTGGTGTATACAGAGAATTGATGGCAAGAGGAAACACCCTAAAACAGTCTTCAACAGATGATGCATTTTATATCAGATGTGATTCTGGATGGGTCATGGATCATTTCAGGCAAGGGCTCTGAATGAGAACAATTACTGCTTTTTGTGAGATTGGGATTTTTTAAGAAAGGCTTGCTTTCAGCCACAGCTACCCAGCTAGCACATCAATCCCCTAATTAGTCTATGTTCAAAGCATCCTTCTGGACATTCTGGCTTCTTATATAAAAAGTTCCAGCTTAAAAAGTATCCTCAGGTAATTGGAAACTAAATAATCTCATCTTAAAGAATGATTGGGTGAAACAGACACAATTAATAATTTCATTCAAGATAATGACAAGGATGAGACATTATACCAAAATTTGTGAGATGTAGCCAAAGTGCTAATAAGGGGAAATTTTATATCCTTAGAGGCTTACTGGAATAAAATAGAGAAAGAGAAAATCAATGAATTGGGCTTGCAACTTAAAAAGCTAGAAAAAGACCAAATTAAAAACCCCCAATCAATTACCAAACTTGAAATTCTAAAATTAAAATGAGAAATTAATAATATTGAAAGTAATAAAAAAATATTGAACTAATAAATAAAAGTAAGAGTTGGTTTTATGAAAAACCAATGAAATTGATAAACCTTTGGTAAATCTGATTAGAAAAAAGAGAGAGGAAAATCAAATTAGTAGTCTTAAAAATGAAAAGGGAGAACTTTCCACCAATGAAGAGGAAATTAAAGAAATAAAAAGGAGTTATTTTGCCCAACTTTATGCCAATAAATTTGATAACCTAAATAAAATGGATGACTACCTCCAAAACTATTGGCTTCCCAGATTAACAGAGGAGAAAGTAAATTGCTTAAATAGTCCCATTTCAGAAAAACAAATAGAACTATTAATCAACTCCCTAAAAAAAAATTCCCAAGACCAGATGGATTTATATGTGAATTCTACCAAACATTTAAAGAACAATTAGCCCCAATGCTATATAAACCATTTGAAAAAATAGGGAATGAAGAAGTACTACCAAATTCCTTTTATGACACAGACATGGTACTGATACCTAAACCAGGTAGGTTGAAAACAGAGAAAGAAAATTATAGACCAATCTCCCTAATGAATATTGATGCTAAAATCTTAAATAAAATATTAGCAAAAAGATTACCGAAAATCATCCCCAGGATAATACACTATGACTAAGTAGGATTTATACCAGGAATGCAGGGCTGGTTCAATATTAGGAAAACTATTAGCATAAATTGTCTATATCAATAACCAAACTAACAAAAAACATATTTCAACAGATGCAGAAAAAGCATTTGATAAAATCCAATAATCATTCCTATTAAAAAACACTTGAGAGTATAGGAATAAATGGATTCTTCCTTAAAATAGTCAGTAACATCTATTTATAATCATTAGTAAGCGTTATATGTAATGGGGATAAACTGGAACCATTCCCAGTAAGATCAGGAGTGAAATCAGGTTGCCCACTATCACTATTACTATTCAATATTGTATTAGAAATGCTAGCTTTAGCAATAAGAGTTGAGAAAAAGATTAAAGGAATTAGAGAAGATAATGAGGAAACTAAATTATTGCTCTTTGCAGATGATATGATATTATACTTAGAGAACCCCAGAAATTTTACTAAAAAAGCTATTGGAAATAATCCACAACTCTCTTCAACAATGAGATGAACCAAATCTGTTCCAATAGAGCAGTAATGAATTGAACCAGCTATACCCAGCGAAAGAACTCTGGGAAATGAGTATGAACTGTTGGGGTCCCCAGCTAGTGCAATTGCCCACAATTATCATCACCTCTATGACCTTTGAAGGTGGATATCTCCATCTCCAAATATGACAGAGCAGTTCTGACACCCCTTAATGCAGTTAAAGAAGATTTATTGCTTGGTTGCACCATCTTGTCTCGCCTGCTTCCTTGCTTTCCTGCTTCCTCCCTCTCCCTCTGCTATCCTGTTCTTATACCCCTCTCATCTCCCTTGCCAACATGCCCCAACAACAAATATGTGTTTAGTTTGTGTATCCAGGAGCCCAACTCCTGAGATGGTGAGGTGTGTGTACTCGATTTAGTGTGTACTCGATGCCTGTCCTCATGGACAAAGTTTATTGTTGTTGTAATTCCAGTTGAAGCAGGCTAAGTTCCAAAAGGATTTAGCAAAGAATCAGGAGAAAGAAGGTAAGTTTATAGGACAAAGTTAGAGATACCAGAAATTCCTGTTTCTCTACTAATTTTATGGCCTACAGGAAGGTTTGAAGGTTGGTCTATTCACAATTGCTCAGGAACTTGGTTATCACTGAGCAACAGATTGTTTATCTGACAGCAGTGCTGTAGGACTATAGTACTCCTAAAGCCAGGGTACCTCAGGATTATCACTACATCTTCCCTAAAAGCTAGGGGAAGAACTATATAACTATAGCGTTCTTAAGATCAGGGGAACTCAGGTTAATTGCAATATTTCCCTAGAAGCTGCATGCCATCAGTACCATTGACCAATGAATTTTCAGAATGTGAGAAATTAAGGATGGTTAAGTTTCCACAGACAAATTAAGTTTCAGTCTCTCAGAAGCCTTGAACAAACAAAGAATTGGAGAAGTAGGAAGCCATAGGTGGACTCAGTCTATCAAAAGGATCCTTGTGGTTTTGAGAAAACTACATGTTTAAGATAATAGCCCATCCAGCCCAAATTGGTTGGGGTCAATGACCTGACTGGATCAAAGTACTGGCCTTACTTAATAGGCTATTTGAATATTAAACAATGCACCTTGTAGGAGGAGTTTTACATTAAGGTCTTTGCCCATTAACTGTGGCCATCCCCCAAAGCTTTATCTTAGGTCCTCTTCTCTTCTCCTTGGTGATCTCATGAGCTCCCATGAATTCAACCACCATCTCTGTGAAATTGATTCTGATTTATTTGTCTAGTCCTAACTTCATTCCTGACTTCATGTCACTTCTCCAAAGGCTTACTGAACATCTCAACCTGGATGTCTGTCTGTTTCTAATCATAGATCAAGGCAGAAAGCACTGGGCCAGGGTCAGACAGACTAGTTATAAGGACTGTAGAAATCCTTATCTCAACATGTCCAAAATTGAACTCACTATTTTTTCTCTCTTCCTTTGGAGGGTACCACCATTTTCCCACTCACCCAGACTCCTCACTCTCATCCCACTCTCATCTTATCAGCCAAGTCCTTTGATTCTACTTCTGCAACATTTCTCCAATTCATCCCCTTCTTTCCTCAGACACTGCCACCATCTTGGTGGAGACCCTCATCACCTCACAACTGGATTAGCACAATAGCTGTTGGTGGATCTGTCTGTCTCAAGTCTATCTCCAGTTTATCTCTACTCATTAAATCCCAGGAGTTCCCCGTTGCCTACTTAATCAACTATAAAATCCTCCATCTGGCCTTTAAAACCTTTTATTGCCTGGGCATTTCCCATCTTTTTTCTTCTCTGACATCATCTCCCGATACCATGTCCTTTCTGAGGCTGCCCCCAAGCCTGGAATTCTCTCCTTCCTTATTCCCTCCTCCTAACTTCTCTGACTTCCTTCAAATCTCAGCTTAAGATCAGGCCCTGTCCTCATGTCCAACTTTTCATGACCCTGTTTGAAGTTTTCTTGCCAAAGCTAGTGGAGTGATTTGCCATTTTCTTCTGCAAGTCATCTCATAGATGAAGAAACTGAGGTTTATACAGCTAGGAAGTACATAAAGCCAGATTTAATTCAAGAAGAGAAGTATTCCTGACTTGAGGGCCATCCTTCTATCCACTGCACCACTTGTAAGTTACCTAAGGTTATACTTCCCCTATTAAAGAATCTAATTCTACCTCACTAACTCATTAAATCTTTTTTAGGATTAGCCCTTCCAGTTCTCTAGGAACTTGCACCACCTTAATGGTGTCTTCCCTCCAGCTAATTCTGAGTTCTGTAGGGAACTTAACTTTTATCTTCTCCCTTATTAATTGCTAAAACCCCTTTTTCTTTGTTAAAAACTCCATATGTATTTAGCCTGCTATCAGCTAAAATCTTTGCTTCTTGATTTGGAGAAAAGTACAGAAAACAGAATGTAGAGTTTAAGTGATTTGCCAAAGTGCCCAGAGTTCTTCTCTGTTGCTGGGCCAGATTGCCCCTACATGGAACAGCTCAGAGTCTTCCAAAGCTTGGCCAGAGGTATCAAACCCAATTGTCAGTCACTGGCTTCTTTTTCAGCTGGATCACTGGAGCAGCTGTAGTCAATGTCCTTTACTCTTCAAATCCAAACTATACTGGTAAGTGATAAAGTTCCTCACTTGCCCACTGCTGAAATCTGTACCTTTCCTTTCCATCCCTCTTCATATGATGGTCAAAGATTCTCTTCCTACCCTGAGAGGGAGGAGGGCCATACACTCCTAGATGGAGAGCCAGCAAGGTCATCAAAGAGCATTTGATCCAATCTTTATTTTATAGATGAGGAGAAGAACCATGAACTGGAATTGACCTCAGAGAAATCTCTCTAATCTAATCCCCTTTCCTCCCATTTTATAGCCCATACAGAATCCAGCATTTAAAAGTTAAAACAGACCCCACTCACGCTCCACTCAAATAGAACATTTCCAACAAGTGTTTGTCCAGTCTCTGAGTGAAGATCACCAAGAAGGGGTCACTCATTCATCTCAAGGTAGACCAGTAGTTCTGAGGGTTAGGGAAGACTTGAATGACATGAAACCTAAGAAAAACTTGAAGGGGAAATTGAGGCCCAGAAAAAGAAATTAACCTGCCTAAAATCATACAGGGAGATAAGGGATAATAATTTGTCCTTGTATCTTGTTTATATGTAGTTATTCTCATGGTGTCTCTCTGATTTAACTGTATACTTCTTGATAGTAGAGGCTGCTTTTCAATTTTGCAGATCACACAGAGCTGGGATGAATAGCTACATTATTGGATGACAGAATCCATAAAGATATTGCCTGGCTAGGTTATAAACTTAGCTAGAAACCTGCATTTTTCCCAGTCTGAATTAGATCCCTGTCTAGGGAGGATTCATTTCTATTCTTGTTCCTTTCATTAGAATTTGTGGCAGCCTATCTCATGACAGAGAAAGGGAAGAAGGGAAGCACCCTGATCAGGGTGCCCAAAATAATAGAGGAAGCTGAAAACCCATGATCCAACTCCTCCCAAGCTGACCCAGAACCATGAATGGGTATTCTTTGAGGCTAACCATCCAACCAATTCTGAATCTACATTTCTCTTCCCTTGCCTTCTCTTTTCTCTTCTAACTTCTTTCTTTTAACTTCCATGTATAACAGTGTTAAGGTAGGATGGCAGACCAGGTGCAGGGGTGGGATAAGATTGGGATGTAGAATTGGCAGAAGTGGAACAGGGCTGAAGGACTAATCCCAATGTTATCCTAGCCTTAAACTAATGCCAATTCTTGCCTGCCCTCATTCATCTTAGCTGCTTATAAGCCCATTGCTTTATATTTAGAGATGACAGGATCCTTGAAGAAGGGGACTGTCCCTCATGGTGATCCTCATCATTCCTTTTCTTACCCTTCATCCACTTACTCTTTTCTCTGGGACATTTTAAAATTCACTCATTACTCTACATTTATTTATTATTTCTAATTAAATCCAATAAGCATTTATTAAGTGTCTACTTAATACTGTGCTAGGGGCTAAATATAAAGAAAATGAAAAAGTAATTCCTGATCTCACAGAACTTACATCCTAATGGGGAATACCCTTTCTAATTAGAAACTTATACATAAGATCACTTGAGTAGAGAGACCTAACTCTACCACTAAAGGTATCTGGAAAGGTGTGGCAGTTGGCTCATCAGCCCAGTCTCATTCACACTGATCTGGGGATGCCAGGAAAGGGTGAGGTGCAACGACCTGAGCTGAGCTACCACAGCAATCTACCTCCTGGGAGTAATGTACATTTCTGCCCACATATTCAAATTATGGGGCAGATTGTCCAATTGATAAATGGTCAAAAGATATGAACAACTTTGAGGTGAAGAAATTAAAACCATTTGTAGTCCTATAAAAAGCTGCTCCAAACCACTATTGATCAGAGAAATACAAATTAAGACAAGTCTGAGACACCACTACACACCTCTCAGATTGGCTAAGATGACAGGAAAAGATAATGACAAATGTTGGAGAGAATATGGGTAACAAAATGGTGCAATGGAAAGAGTGTTGGATCTGGAGTCAGGAACATCCAAGTTCTAATCTGACCTCAGGCACTTCCTAGCTGTGTGACTTTCTTTGCCTCAGTTTTCTTATGTGTGAAAGGAGCCAGAGAAAGAATGGGCAAACCACTCCAATAACTTTATCAAGAAAACCTCAAGTGGGGTAAGAAAGAATTCTAAGTGACAAAACCGCAAAAAATAACAAGACAAGAAAAAAAAATTAAGGTAACAAATAGCTCCTGTAGAGCAGGAACCATTTCATTGTCTCTAGCTCACTACCTGCTGCCCTCTGTGGGCACTTAATGTAGAATGCCCATTGATTGGTAGGTCTGAAGAGATGGAAGAGAATGTAGACATATAGAAAGAAAAAATGTCTCACAGAAGAGAAAAGTAAGGACTTTTGACCTATGGAACCCATACAGTGGAGTCTCACAGGAATGGAGGGTGAGGCTTTCATAGGCCCTTCAGTAAACCCTGCAATTTGGAGTGAAACGTATGGTCAAATAGCCCCACTCACAACCCAATGTGCTGAGAAAATAACACATGGAAGAAGCATAAGATAGAGAAACTAACTTGTCCCAGCTCTGAACAACTAGCTCCCAACACCCCACAATTCCTTGCAAAAGTGATGAGAAATTATATTCTGAAAGACAAAGCCCCCACTTGTAGAGGGCTCCATATGATGCAAAGCCCCACAATATGGCAAACACTGTCATGTTTTGTCTTGAAAGGGAGTTCTCAGAGGCTGTCTCTAAGAAAGGATAGGAATGACACCATTGTAGAATCCAACAGCCCTTTCTCAGGACTCATAGAGGTAGTGCCTAAGAAAAATAGAAATATATGGAGATGGGTTAGTTCCTGAACTTTGAACAAAAGACTTATGTGGACCAGGACACCATGTCAACAGGATACCCTTTATTGTCTTCTAGGCAGCCAGTAACTTTCAGTCTTGTACTTGCCTAGTGATACTGTCAGTCACTCACTCAATCAACTTTTATTAAACACCTTCTGTGTACCGTTGGGTTCTTGTTCTTCTTTAAAATATTATAAAAGTTCTCTCTGGGTGCCTTCCCTGGAATCAGGATTTTGTCGGTCCCTGTTCAGGCGCCAAAATTGGTGATCTTGTTCTTCTCAAAATGCAGCTGGTATGGCTTAGAGCCCTCCAAATGTCTCCAAATCCAAAGGTTCTGTCCTTTAGCCTCTGCTTCTGCTTTCTTCAGCCTCCAACCAGCACAGAGATGGAATGAATCTCTTGTCTCCTTCACTTGGGGCTC
>MU176946.1:571533-589757 GCA_016696395.1 Antechinus stuartii
CACACACACACACACACACACACACACACACACACACACACACACACTTCATCTCCCCCTCTCACCACATATATCTTTCCTATCCCTGCTGACTTATTGCTTTAATTCTGCTCCTAAACTTGCCTTGCTGTTGCTTAACTTCCCCCCACCCATGGATTCTGCTCTTTTCTTCTTTCCACACCCTTTCCTTTCGAGTAAAGATATTCCTCCCCCCTTATTTCTTCATAGATTTGTGAGGGTGCTATAGCCTTCATAGTATTGCAGTGTGGGAATAGGGGGAGAGATCCCCTCTGCTTGGAGAGGCAGGTCCAATGCCAAAGAATTCACGTACCCAAAATCTGTGGCAAAAAGGAAGTTTTATTGTTTTTTAAGAAGGAGGATTTCTCAGCAGGCAAAATTCCTACTTAGGAATTTAGCAAAGGTGTGTTAACAGACCCCTGAATTATGGGTAAGTCTTGGCCTGGGAGCTGGGGAGCAGTTTGAGCTGACTATCAGGCCTAGATCTCCAATTAAATAAGCTACCAAGAGTGATCTTGGACTAATTTTCAACTCAATAGAAGGTGCAACTATTCCTGGCCAAGATTGCCAACTGAATGAAACCACTTATTTTGACTCCCTAAAAGGGAGGGGGGTCCTTTCCCAGAGGAGAGTTTCTCAATATTCACTCCCATTGATTCCCCCCAAAAGTCAAGGGGAACACAATTTGTATCACTGATATTTAGTGTTGCCTATTTAACTCATTCTTGATGTGACTAGGTTTTCAGAACTGAGCCCGCCTCCCTCTCTAATGCCTCTATTCTTCCTGTGTACCTCATTTGCATAATAAAATTACTATTTTTACCTTAACTATGTTCCAGTCTTTGTTTTGAGTTGCTCAATTGTTGATGTCAGTCTTAAACATGTGGCATACATTTCCCATGTTAAAAAACAACAACAACAAAACATGAATAATTGTGCATATTGAGTTCCTTGAAACTGATCTTTGATAGTGCCTCTTATATATTAAATTTTCTATTGAATTCAGGCTTGGTTGATAGAAAGTCCTGAAGATTGCAAGTTCATGGAATGTTTATTTTTTCTTGTCCAATATTATAGATAAATTTGCTGGATATATTTTTGACTGTAGTTCTAGTCCTTTTGATTGTTGGTAGATATGATTCCAGGACCTGTGGCCTTTTGTGGCTGCTGCTAAGTCTTCTACAATTCTAATTGTGGCTCCAGATCTTGTTTCTTGCAAGATTTTCTCTTTGATCTGGGGGTTTCAAAATTGGCAATAATATGCCTATGTGTTTTCCATATTTTTATTTCTATTTTCCCCTCATGTTCTCTTACTCCAGGACAGTTTTTGTGGATTATTTCTTGCATCATTGTGTCAATGTTTTCTTTTTGGTTACAACTTTATTGCAGTCCAATTATTCTTATAATTTCTCTCCATCCATTCTCCAGATCTGTCATTATTTTTATAAGATATTTCATATTCTATTCTATTTTTTTTCATTCATTAGAATCTTTTTTGTTGTTTCTTGGTCTCTCATAACTTCACTGGCTTCTCCTTGCCCAATTCTAATTTTCAAAGCGTTATTTTCATCTTTGAGATTCTGTATCTCCTTTTCTAGTCAATTACCTTTTCTTTATAATCTTGTTTTTTTAATTTTTTCTCAATGTCTCTCATTTGATTTTTATATTCTTTTTTTAGTTCTTCTATAAATTCTCTCTGGTAGAGAGCCATTGAATATTACTCTTTGGGATAGAAGAAGCTGCTCATGATTTCTTAAAGCATAATAATACTCCATCACAATTATGTACCAAAATTTGTTCAGCCATTACTCAATTGATGGGCACCTCTTCAGTTTCCATTTCTTTATCACCAGAAAATAGCTGTTCTAAATATTTTAGAACATATAGATCTTTTGTCTTTTGGGGGTTTTAATTTTTTTATTTTAAACTTAAATAAAAAAATCATGAGAAAAAATTAACATATACACAGTAGACCATATGAGATATCTCAATATAAAAGAATAAATTTTGGAAGAATTCTGGGAAGATGGCAGAGTAAATTGGTTATTTCAAGCTCTTTAGATTTCCCCCATAAAAAGAACAAATTTGTGCCTCAAGGAGAACACAGACTGGTGAAAAATCAAGACTTGGAATAGAGCAGGAGTTTGATTAATACAGCCTTAAAAGGTATCAAGAAAGACATAATACTAGGGATTAACCCCAGTGAAGTGCAAATACCTCCAGACTATCCCCATTGAAATACCAAGTGGAAAGCTACCAAGAGGGCTATTTAGTTGTGTCTGGAACATCGGCAGTAACCACAAACTTTCACCTCTGAACTGCATATGGAGTCTGAGTCTGGAAAGACTGAATGAAGCTCAGCTGATCAGGAACACCAGGCCCAGGTATGCTGCAGAGATGTGGCCCTGGGCAAGAAGTAACTAGCACTCAGTGAGTGCAGAGGCAGTAAAGCAGGGTGCTGCTGGATATGAGCACTTGCTAGAAGATGAAGCTCTTGGTTTGGGTTCCTGGTCAGAGGTGCTTACATTAATGCATCTTATTTTTTAAAAATGAACTACCAAAGTAGAAAGAACCCCACCATAGAAATTTACTATGTGAACAGAGAACACTGACATTCATCTTCAGGATACTGAAGGAAAAAGAGTTTTTTCTGCCCCAAAGAGTAACTTGAAATGGCTTGCTGACAGAAAGAATTTATAGAACACAAGAAATAATAAAACAAATTCTAAAGAATTCTTTTTTTTTTTTTTTTTTTTTTTAGTATATGTGCTGCCAAAACAAGTACTTACTTTATTTTTTAAAAATATTGACCCATGGTATTTTAATCAAATCTGAGCCTTCTGTCTATCTATACTCCTTCTAACAACACAAATACTGAGAAACTTCTGAGTTACAAATATCACCATGCCATTTAGAAAGGTAAGCAGTTTAGCCTTAATTGGTCCTTTTAGATGGCCCTTTCCTATTTACCTTTTTATGTCTTTCTTGAGTCTTACATGAAAATCATTTTTTTTTCTATTCAGCTCTGGTCTTTTCACCAGAAATACTAAAAAGTCCCCTATTTCATTAAATATCCATTTTTCCCTCTAAATAATTATACTCAGTTTTTTTTTTTTTCTGGGTAAATGTTTCTTGGTTGTAATCCTAGCCCTTTTGTCCTCCAGAATGTCTTATTTAATATAAGAGCTGCTAAATTTTGTGTTATCCTAATTGTAGCTTTGGCAGCTTGCCATATTTTCTCCTTGACCCTGGAGATTTGGAATTTTACTATATATACTATATTATTGTTTGTTTGTTTTTTCTGGTTACATGTGTAGATTAGCTTTTTAAATACATATTTCCTTATGAATCTTAAGAGAGAAAAATTAGAACAAAAGGGAAAAACCATGAGAAAGAACAAAAAAAGAAAAAAGAAAAGAAAAAAGAAGTGAACAGCATCAGTTCATGTAAATCATTTCAGGACTTTCTAAAAACAGCTTGTTCATTACTTTTTATAGAACAATGATATTCCATTATCTTCATATCCTACAACTTATTCAGCCATTCCCCAATTGTTGGGCATCTTCTCATTTTCCAATTCCTTGCTACCACAAAAAGAACTGCTACACACATTTTTGCACATGTGGGGTCTTTTCCCCTCCTTTATGATTTATTTCCTTGAGATAAAACTCAGTAATGGCACTGCTAGGTCAAAGGATATGCACAGTTTAATATCCTTTGGCATAATTCCAAATTGCTCTCCAGATCGTTGGGTCATTTCTACCATATTATTCTGAGAATTATCATTTTGGTATCTGTTTAAGAAGGTGATTGGTGCTTTCTGTCCATTTTTATTTTATCCCCAGTTCTAGAATATCAGGAATGTTTCCCCCTGATAATTTCTTGTAAGATGGTATTTACTCATTTTATTCTCTCAACAGTCATACAAATGCAGGCCTTGTTATCCTCTCCATTATTTAATTATGAGTCAGACAGAAATTATGTAACTTCCCTGTGGGTATACAAAAAATATCTGGGACTGGATTTGAACTCAGGTCTTCGTGAATCCAAGCTTGGTGTTCTATCTACTGCAACCACCTAGCTGTTTTATTTTGTCTGACTTCTCACATTTTCCTATTCCAATCAAATTGGCCATCTGGCTGTCTTAGACTCCATGCCATCCCCAAATCTCTGCATTTTTTTTTTGCATTATCAGAGGTCCTTTTTGTTTGGAATACTCCCCATAACTCTTATGTTATTCCTAAATCTCTTCAATGTATAATTCAGACATCACTTTCTTCATATGGTCTTTTTCTAATTCTCTCTCCCCTTCAAAAAAATTATTTGTCTTTAACATTATTTTTTTTTTAATTCTGAGTTCCAAATGTGGGGAATAGAGAGATAAGGTGAAGAACTTACAGGAATGTATGCATTCTTTTTCTGTATTTTATTTTTATTATTTCTATATCTCTATGACCTGCATAGATGTGGTGTGTACAAGCCAATATTTACTTAAAACTAGATATATTTACTTAACCAGAAATGATGACATTTATCCTTGTTCGATGTTATCTATATTTAGATTATTGAATGTGTCAGTTCAAGTAATCTGAAGTTTGAAGGTCTGACTGATGATTCCTCTCAGAATCAGGGAAACAAAGCATTCTGTTCTAATCTGCCTTTGGCACCAATGTTTAACATTTAGTTAGGGGTGAAGGCCCCTATTTCTCAATGCTCCCCAACCTATGATGTAATCCTTTTTAACCAAACCTATAAAAACTGTATATCTTTCTTAAATCTTTAGCCCTTCTACTGTAAGATTTCTCTCCCTCCTCACAGTGGAATTGCTCATTATCATGAGAATTTATTAATAAATAACTTTTCTGCTTTCTACTGAGTGATTGTGAAAAATATTATGATTTATTTTGCACTCAGAATCCATCTGATTTCCTCTTTTTCTCTGGGCATGTGTCTCTCTCCTTCCTCCTCCTCCTCTCTTTCTCTCTCTGTCTCTCTGTCTCTGTCTTTGTATGTGTAGTTGTCTGTCTTTCTCTATCTCTGTCTGTCTTTGTTTTTCTGTCTCAATCTCTGTCGTTGAGATCCCTTCCAGTTTTGACAGTCTGGGTTGAAATTGAGGGATGGATGTGCACTCTCCTAATTTTTATAATAAACCATTTTAAGTTTCATAGGAAGCCTTGGGAGCTTCCTAAACCTGGTCTAGGGTATTCATGTGGTGTTATCAAGGGGAAATGAGACTGGAGAACAGTAGCTTCTGCAAGGAGGTGTCCTGTACCTTGTTTTTAATGCTAACTCTTTGTTATTTTTAGGTTACGAACTAAATGGGACATGTAACATAAAGGAAGGCACCTTCTGTACACCTTGTGCTACAAGTGTACATCACACACAAGCATGTCCTGAAGAAATGTCTTCCATGTAAGGTATGCGATTCTGGTAAGAAATTCTTCAGGGGCCTTAGGGTCAACTAGGACCCTGGATCTAACCCAGAGCTTATCCCACAGTGGGTATTGTAGCTTCCCTGGGAAAGGGAGAGCTGGG
Source organism: Antechinus stuartii (assembly GCA_016696395.1). Taxonomy (NCBI): domain Eukaryota; kingdom Metazoa; phylum Chordata; class Mammalia; order Dasyuromorphia; family Dasyuridae; genus Antechinus; species Antechinus stuartii. Next base: position 577,087 of record MU176946.1, read on the forward strand.
TTCAGAAGAAGTCAAAAGGCTTGGATTTACCAGACAAGATGGGATAGGAGGGATGTCTACAGCCCAGTAAGCAGGAACTAGACCAAGAAAAGAGCCAGTGAGAATGCTGTACAAGCAGTTGGGAGAGCTGGGTTCCTGTAATGGGCTGAGGCTTGAGTTGATGCACTGAGATCCCAAGCACATGAGGCTAAATAGTAATTGGATCATACTCTATTAATATATCAGCTTGGAGAAAGAATGGCCCCCGCCCACTCTTTGTGCAAGTCCTGATGTGTTGTATAGGAAATGACGATTTTGGTGGGTGGAGGCAGGGGAGTGGAAAAGGAAGGGGAAGGAGAGACTGCTTGCATTGCCATTGCGACGGCTTTCTCAGCTCAGATCTCCCTCTGTTAGCTGGCTTCCTGTCGCAGCTGCCCATATTGCTATCACAATCTTTCTTGCCCATATTGCTATCACAATCCTTATTCATCTCTTCACTTCAATAAAGATTGAAGATTTTTCCCTTAACCTGAATTCCTGACTCCGGCTGATTTTAAATATGCGGTCATTACAGGTTCCATCCCAGGCTTTTCCTTCTGTGACCTTGGACAGATCATGTCCACTCTTTGGACAGCAGTTTGTCCATCTCTACCATGAGGAGCGTGGACTACTTCCTAAGGTCCTAGAGCATGCTATTTTTTTAAATAAAGCTTTTTATTTTCAAAACATATGCACTGATAATTTTTCAACACTGACCTGTGCATAGCCTTGTGTTCCAACTTTTCCCTTTCTTCCCCCCACCCCTTCCCCTAGATGGCAAACAATTCAATATATGTTATATATGTTAAAATATATGGTAAATCCAATATATGTAAACATATCTATGCAATTAACTTTCTACATAAGAAAAATCAGATGAAAAAGGAAAAAAATGAGTAGGAAAACAAAATGCAAGAGAACAACAACAAAAAGAGTGAGAATGCTATGTTGGCAACAACCCTCAGTTCCCACAATCCTCTCGTTGGGGGCAGATGGCTCTCTTCATCACAAGATCTTTGGAATTGGCATCGGTCATCTCATTGTTGGAAAGAATCACATTCATCAGAACTGATTATCATATATTACTGATGTTGCTAGGTGCAATGATTTCCTAGTTCTTAGAGCATGGTATTTCACACATAGGAAGCACAAGGTACTTTATTCACACTCCCTCACACAATCCTAGAACATCCAAATTGGGAGGAACCTCAGAAAAGAGTGCTTAAAATGGACTTTTGGGGGCAGAGCCAAGATGGCTGAGAAGGCCACACAACTCTCTAAGCTCCTCTCATTCCCCTCATAACCAACTATTTAATTCAGCCTCAAAAACAGCTCTTTACTGCTTAAATTCATGAAGGTTAGAAACACTACAATTTACCAGCCGAAATCAATCTGGAAGATCGCCAGGAAAGGTTTGTCCTGGGAGGCCAGGAACAGACTAGCACAGGCAGCGAGTCCTGAGCAGACCAAGGGCAGGGGTGATCTCTGTGGCTAGAGAAGTTATAGAGACGACTCTGCTATAGGCTAATTATTCTGCCTTGACTACAAAGCAGTAAACTGGCAGAGAGATTAAAGCCTGAAACAGAGGGTACTCTAAAAAACGCCAGAGCCTAACGAGATCTGTCTGTAATCCCTCAAACCCGGAAGTGACTCAGCAGATTTTAACGCAGCCCTACTGCCACATCCCACAGTTTGGGGCTTTTGCGGGGTCAGTTACTAATCTGCACAGCAGTGGGGGCACAGCCTGAGCAGCCTCTAATCAATGCAGTGGGGGGCTCAGCCTGGGGCAATAGAACTTCCCCAGCAGACTGTGCTTCCTTGGCAGACACTTCCCGTCCCTGCAAATCCATTCACTGCTCAACTGCTAATACCCACAGCCCCGGGGCGGGATTTGGCTTGGGAAGTGAAACTCTCACTGCTCAGTGTCTAGCCCCAGGGCAGTCTTTATCTCACACAGCTGGGGATTCTTCGCAGGGCACTTTCCCAGCTGTGCCCTGTAGGCCTGAGTTACTCCGGGGTGGGGAACTCTTTCCCAGAGTACTCCAGTACCTCGCTGCTTTTTGTAGCCAGCTGGATGAAAGCTACCTGTCCATACACCTTTCACTGCTCTGCAGAGGAAGCTGGTAACCTCCTGGCTCTAACAAAATGAGTAAAAAAAAATCAAAAGAACGATTGATATTTTCTATACAGAAAGAGAACAGTTTTTCAACCCTGAAGAAACTAATAGCAGACAGTCTCCAGACAATTATTGGTCCCCAATACAAAAGGCTCTCCTAGAGGAGACTATTAAAAACCTTAAAAGAGAGCTAGAAGAGAAATGGAGAAAGGAAAGAGAAGTTATGCAAGAGAGTATAGAAAAGGTACATAACTCACTAAAAGAAAAATTTGATAAAGTGGAAAAAGAAAACAACTTCCTGAAATGTGAATTGGAAAAGGTAAAAAACTCCCAAGAAGTGCAGGGAAACAGAATTTATGAACTGGAAAAAGAAAATAACTCACTAAAAAAAAAAAAATTAGTGAAATGGAAAAAAATTTCCATCGAGCAAAACAGCTCAATTGGACATATACAAAAAGAAGTAAAAAAAAACTAATGAAGAAAATAACTCATTAAAAATCAGAACTGAACAAATAGAAATGACTGGTTCATTGAGACATCAAGAATCAGACAAGCAAAACCAAAAAAAATGAAAGATTGGGAAAAAAATGTCAAATATTTACTTGGAAAAACAACAGACCTGGAAAATAGATCTAGAAGAGATAACCTGAGGATCATTGGACTACCCGAAAATTATGATGAAAAAAAGAGCCTAGATACTATTTTACAGGAAATCATCAAAGAAAACTGCCCAGAAGCAATAGAACCGGAAGCGAAAATAGGCGTTGAAAGAATTCATCGAATATCTTCTGAAAAAGACCCAAAAATAAAGACTCCGAGGAATATTGTGGCCAAACTTCAGAATTCTCAGATTAAAGAAAAAAATTTACAAGCAACTAGGAAAAAACAGTTCAAATACTGAGATGCCACAATAAGGGTCATGCAAGATCTGGCTGCCTCAACATTAAAGGATCGAAGGGCCTGGAATCAGATTTTCTGAAAGGCAAAAGACCTTGGAATGCAGCCAAGAATAAACTACCCAGTTAACCTGAGTATTTTTTTTTCCATTGAAGAAGATGGACATTTAATGAAACAGAGGAATTCCATTTGTTTCTAAGGAAAAAATCATACTTAAACAAAAAATTTGATATCCAACAACAGGATTCAAGAGAAGTAGAAAAAGGTAAAAGGAACTCTTGAGAACTGTATTTCTGTTGTGGATATACATAAAAACCACATGTATAATTTGATTTTACTGACATAATATAAAGGAGAAGTTAAGAGAGTTGCAAGAAGAAATAGACAACAAAACTATAATAGTGGGAGATCTCAATCTTGTACTCTCAGATTTAGATAAATCAAATCACAAAACAAATAAGAAAGAAATTAAAGAGGTAAATAGACTATTAGAAAAATTAGCTATGATAGATCTCTGGAGAAAACAGAATGATGACAGAAAGGAGTATACTTTCTTCTCAGCAGTTCATGGAACCCACACAAAAATTGACCATATATTAGGACATAAAGACCTCAAAATTAAATGCAGGAAGGCAGAAATAGTAAATGCTTTCTTTTCAGATTACAATGCAATAAAAACTACATTCAACAAAAAGTTAGGTGTAAATAGACCAAAAAGTAATTGGAAATTGAATAATCTCATCTTAAAGAATGATTGGGTGAAACAGCAAATTGTAGACACAATTAATAATTTCACTCAAGATAATGACAACGGTGAGACATCATACCAAAATTTATGGGATGCAGCCAAAGTGGTAATAAGGGAAAATTTTATATCCTTAGAGAACAAAATAGAAAGAGAAGATCAATGAATTGGGCCTGCAACTTAAAAAGTTAGAAAAAGACCAAATTAAAAAACCCCAATCAATTATTAAACTTGAAATTCTAAAATTAAAAGGAGAAATCAATAATATAGAAAGTAAAAAAAAAAAAACTATTGAACTAATAAATAAAACTAAGAGTTGGTTTTATGAAAAAAACAATAAAATTGATAAACCTTTGGTAAATCTGATTAGAAAAAGGAGAGAGGGAAATCAAATTGGCAGTCTTAAAAATGAAAAAGGAGAACTTACCACTGATGAAGAAGAAATTAAAGAAATAATAAGGGGTTACTTTGCCCAACTTTATGCCAATAAATTTGATAACCTAAGCAAAATGGATGACTACCTCCAAAAATATAGGCTTCCCAGATTATCAGAGGAGGAAGTAAATTGCTTAAATAGTCCCATTTCAGAAAAAGAAATAGAACAAGCTATTAATCAACTCCCTAAAAAAAAATCCCCAGGACCAGATGGATTTACATGTAAATTCTACCAAACATTCAAAGAACAATTAGCCCCAATGCTATATAAACTATTTGAAAAAATAAGGAATGAAGGAGTCCTACCAAATTCCTTTTATGATACAGACATGGTACTGATACCTAAACCAGGTAGGTTGAAAACAGAGAAAGAAAATTATAAACCAATCTCCCTAATGAATATTGATGCTAAAAAGATATTAGCAAAAAGACTACAGAAAATCATCCCCAGGATAATACACCACAATTGAGTAGGATTTATACCAGGAATGCAAGGCTGGTTCAATATTAGGAAAACTATCAGTATAATTGGCCATGTTAATAACCAAATTAACAAAAACCATATGATCATCTCAATAGATGCAGAAAAAGCATTTGATAAAATCCAACATCCATTCCTATTAAAAACTCTTGAGAATATAGGAATAAATGGACTTTTCCTTAAAATAATCAGGAGCATCTATTTAAAACCAGCAGTAAGCATCATATGTAATGGGGACAAACTGCAACCATTCCCAATAAGATCAGTAGTGAAACAAGGTTGCCCACTATCACTGTTACTATTTAATATTGTATTAGAAATGCTAGCTTTGACAATAAGAGTTGAGAAAGAGATGAAAGGAATAAGAATAGGCAATGAGGAAACCAAATTATCACTTTGCTGATGATATGATGGTATACTTAGAGAACCCCAGAGACTCTACTAAAAAGTTATTAGAAGGAATCCACACATTTAGCAAAGTTGCAGGATATAAAATAAACCCACATAAGTTATCAGCATTCTTATACATCACTAACAAAACCCAACAGTTAGAGTTACAAAGAGAAATTCCATTTAAAGTAACTACTGATTGTATAAAATATTTAGGAATCTATCTGCCAAGGGAAAATCAGAAACTTTATGAGCAAAACTACAAAACACTTTCCACACAAATTAAGTCTGATCTGACCAACTGGAAAAATATTAAATGCTCTTGGATCGGGCGAGCAAATATAATAAAGATGACCATACTATCTAAACTAATCTATTTATTTAGCGCTATACCAATTAGACTCCCAAAAAACTATTTTGATGACCTAGAAAAATAACAACAAAGTTCATATGGAAAAACAAAAGGTCAAGAATTTCAAGGGAATTAATGAAAAAAAAAATCAAATGAAGGTGGCCTAGCTGTACCAGATCTAAAATTATATTATAAAGCAGCAGTTACTAAAATCATCTGGTATTGGCTAAAAAATAGACTAGTTGATCAATGGAATAGGTTAGATTCACAGGACAAAATAGTCAATAATTATAGCAATCTAGTGTTTGACAAACCCAAAGATCCTAACTCACTGCTCCACTTACTGGTTTATGATACACCCCTGGGTTCCTGAAAGTGATCCACAAAGAATTCATTTTCCAGCAAATAATACTTAATTGGAGGCTTCTAAATTAGGACCAACGCTCTGGCTTTTTCGAGGTCAGCCTAGTTAAGTACAGAGGATCTCAGTCCTTTAGAGGCTTCAAAGGATGGATGTTTCAGATACAACTCTAAAAGGCCATCTGCTTAAATTGAAGGGAATGACAATGTGCATTTGTACAGAGAGGAAACAAACTGTCCAAACTGAAGATCTTTCAAATACTGATGGAGAAACCTGTGTGCCCAATTAAGTCATTTACTCTCCTGTCTCAGTTTTCTCTTCTGTCAAATGAGACAGTTGAACCCCATAATCTCTAAGGTCCCTTCTTTCTCTAAAGTCAGTGTTCTGGAATTAGGAAAAGTTATTTGTATGTTTACAGATAGTTAAATAATAATAAGTAAACAAGCATCAATTATATTTCAGATTTACACATGTTAACTGGAATGTAAATGCTATCATTATTCCCCTTTTATAGCAGCAGAAACAGGTAACCAGAGGTTAAGTGACTTGCCCAGAATTGAACTAAAATTTTCTTGACTCCAAGACCAGTTTATCTATCCACTGAAACACTTCAATACTCTACTTCATCCTTAATCTCCAGCTTTTGTGAAGAAGTGGGTGGGGGGGGGGGGGTTATGGATATGGAACACTACAAATGATGTTATACTTTTTTGATTTGTTGCTTCATTTGCAGAACTTTTTTTTTTCTTTTAAAGATTATATATTATAAGAGATGATTCACTGGGTAAAATAAAGTTGTCAGAGGCATGATGGAATCAGTCAGAACTCTTCACCCAAGAGCTGATTGTTAAATTATCAAAGTGAGCATTAGCACTTCAAAAATAATGAAATAGGATAAATCTGAGCTTAATTTATTATTTTATTAGTTGCTTAGTTTTGAGAACGTGATGGGGAAATTTTTAGTAATGTTGGTTGAGCATAAAAGACATTAAAATGTGGCTTATTTATTTATTTATTTATTTTGCTCTAAAGAGTTGGTTGTTAAACCAAAGAAATATTGGGCAATGTAGGTGATAAAAAAACAAAATATATTTTTTAAAATTATTTTTTTCCACAGATTCGGGAGGGGGAGTGTTTCATAGAATTGTTCTCAATACTCTTTGTTCTGACACAGAGCTTCCAGGGAAAGCATTAACCAATCCAGGGACTCTGTTCTAACATTTTGTTCTTATTACTATGCTGAGCGTCACATAGCCCATCCTCCTTTTTCAGGCACAGAGAGAAACAACACCATCTGTGAAAAGTGCCAGGCAGGGACATTTTCCATGAATGGCACCCTGCACCGATGTTTGCCATGGACCAAGTAGGTATAGCATGTTCTCTGGGACTTGGTGGTCTTGTTCATTTATAATAATTTGAACAAAAATTGTGAACTGAATGAACTCCAAATAAAGTCAAAGTTCCCATACACAGAATAGAACAGAAAATAAAAATCAAAAATGTCCATGGGAGTGTGCAGGTAAAAGCTGGATGTCTGGGAAATAAATATACACTGGACACACTTTTACATTTATTCTGCATCATCAACATTTTCTTATGTCTAGTCATGCAACAAAATAACAAATCAAGCCCTAATTTGCCCATTTCTGAGGTATGTGTGCTCACCCTGGAAATTTAACAATTGCTTTAGAGTTCATGCTAATTCCAACTCTATTTCAAATTTATGGGACACTATGAACCTCTCTTCTATGCAGCTTGCATGTACTTGTAGGCTTAAAAGAAATTCAACGTGTAGTTTTCAATGCTGTTCTGTTTGTCTGTACTTTCTTCTTGTCTTCCTTCTCTTGGATAGCCTCCATTGTTAAGTTTTCCTCCCTTAAACTGAATTATAATCTACTTCTCTTACATTCTCTCCATCACTCCAGGTTCTACCCTCTGGGGCCAAGGTGAGTGAGTTTGTTTCTCTCCTACTTACCATTTCTTCAAGTACTTGACCCAACCTTTTGGCCTCTCCAGGACATCCTTCAGTAGCAACTCCCATGCATGGTTTGGTGCCCTGGCTGCCCCAGTACCAGGGAAAGGGCTTTGGAGTCTAGAGAATCTGGGTTCCAATAGCATGGATGCTCCCCAGTTATGGTGGGCCAGTGAGATGTTATTTTAAAAGTGCTAGCCCATGAGAGATGCTACTATACTGGCTATTGTTATCAGTAGTGTGGACTTTCTATGGCTGTTTTTCATTATTTATAAGTGAGGGACCCCACCAAAGGACATCCTGAAGTCACTTCCAGCTCAGAATCTATGAGTCTACAGCGCCCTCTTGTGGAAGCTGTTCAGCTAACTCTACTTCTCATATCTCATGACCATGTGCATGCCCATGAGACAGTATCACAGGATTTCCTTTATCCTAAAGCTATAATGTAGTCTAAAGCTGAACTGTCATGGATGACTTTCCAATTGCATTACCAACTCATAAGGGTGCTTAGGTTGACCTTTTCAGATGGATTGTTACCTAGTCCCATTTAGTCCTTCCCAGGATAGTGGTATGGTAGAGTGGAAAGGGCACTGACTCTGGAGCCCAAAGAGCTGGATTCTGATCCTGCCTCTGATATTTGTTTCCTTTATGACCAGAGATAAACCCCTTTGATTGTTCGGACATCAGTTTCCTCATGTTTATAATTAGAGGATTGAAATATATGGCTTCGAGTTCCTTTCAATAATAATAATAATAATGAATGGGTAAACTGGTGGCATAGTGGATAGAATGTCATGTATGAAGTCCTCAGGTTAAATCTGGCCTCTGATAACTTGCTGGCTGTGTGATCCTGGCTAATTGCTTCATCCTGTTTGTCTCCATTTCCTCATCTATAAACCTAGTTGGAGAAGGAAATGGCAAACCACTCCAGCTTTTCTGCCAAGAAAATCCTAAACAGGGTATCAAAATGACAGGATGGAAATGACTAAACAACAATAATTATTATTATTTATTAATAATTAAATAAAAATAATTATTGCTGAAAGCAACATTGGGGGGAAATGTAGCAGATTAGAATAATAATTCTACTTCCTTAAATGTTATGAGTTTAGGGAGTATGAGTGGTTTAAACTAACTTGTGAACACTTTGTCATTTTTCAAGGAGAAGGAAAACCTTAATAGTAATGATAGTGTAGTAGTTTTAGAAACCCCAAGTTGAAAGAGATAGGTTGAAAGAAGGGGGGGGGAAGGGAAGAGAGACAGAGAGCAAGAGACAGATAGACAGAGACAGAGATTAAGAAACTTCTCCATATGGCTAAGGTACACCTACAGTGTGGGCTGTTGTGTGATTCAAAGGGAGGAAGATAAGACATCTCCAGTCTTTCTTCCACCTGCTTTTTTCCAAGATTTTAATATCTGTCAGAACAGAAGCAGGAAGTTAGAGCCTGAGACCACTTTCTTCTTATCAGAGAAATGGGGTTCCAGGCTAGAATTATAACTATTTATTCTTTTACATATTTTTAGTCTGAAAGATGTGACTAGGTTCAATCTAATTTATAATTACTTTGTTTTTTTATTTTGGATGAGGAATGGAAACCCCAGGTTTTCTATTCAAAGCTTCCCACTCTATTACTACTCTATCCCTTTTGTCACAATAAACAAAAGTATACAAAGCAAAGAAACTCATTTATCCAAAGTGTGGCAAAAGAGAGATCAGAAAAGAAATAAATAGATTGGAGGCTATATACCAGATAATACAAAGGAAAGAGTTTTCCCAGGCAGTGAGATAAATCAACCAAAAGAAAGTTCTAGCTCTCCTGAAAGAGAAAGTGTAGCAAGCTGAGGAGGAAGATACCATGGATGCTTCTGGTCCCTTTCATGTCTTTCCACAGTCTTTTCCTTCTAGAATTTGAAGTGAGATTGGCCCCTTCCATCCTCCCTCTGGAAGCCAGAAGCCAGAAGCATTGTGATGCTTGAAGAGTCCTGAAAAGGCTGGATTTCTCCCCAACTCTGCCCACCTGATATCCACAGGGAATGACATCCATATAGACCAATGAAGAGAGTCTTTCATACCAATGGTCATCGGGAGAGGAGCTACAATAACAATAAAACTAGCCATTATATAGCACTTTCTAGGTATTGTCTCATTTGATGCTCCACTAGGAAGTGAGTGCTATTCTACAGATGAGAAAACTGAGGCAATCAGGGGTTAAATGCTCAAGGTTCTACATTTGGAAATGTCTGAACTAAGATTTGAACTCCCATTTGAGCTTCTAGATCCAAGGTTCTGTCCAGATCTAGAAATCACTGCTTCTATGATTTTGAATAGATTTTTTTAGCCCAACTGTAAAGTATTGATTCTATAATCCTAGTAATTTAGATCTTTCTATTAGCTTAGGCAGTGGGACATACAGGACTTGCTGTGGGGTCAGGAGGTCCAGAGTTTGGTATCTTAAACATTATAAACTTTGTCTCAGAAGCACGTCACACCCTCTCACTGCTCTAGCCAACAAGTTCACAATTCCTGACAATTCCTGCATCAGAGGAAAGTATTTCTATAGCAGGAAATTCTCTATACTGATAAAATTGCAGTTCTTCCCCCCAAAACAAATTTAAAAAACAAACAAACAAAACAACATAGTCTCATGGTTCTAATTTGTCTAAATCTTTTTGGATACTGACTCTGAACACACTGTCTTTCTAGCCATTCCAGTGTGGATGCCCTCCGCCTGAGGTTTTTGTGTATATAACACATTTGGGAAGGTGGGCCCGCATCTGTCTTCATCTACTTCTCTCCCTCTGTTTGGGGTACTCTGCCTCTCTTTCTGGAAGTTTCTTGGGCTGCTGAGCCTTATGCCTGCCTGTGAGTGGGGGAAGAGCTGGATCATTCAGTCATGGTGGGTTGATCGGAATGAATTCATGTTCAGTGACACATGTCCTCACCTGTCTTCCTAGTTGTACTGCCAAGAAAGGCTAGGCACTCCCATCACTGATGCACGGTGCTCACAGGACAGTCACCATCAAAACATATACTTTTTCAGCAATCCTGCCTTCAGCAGCAGCATCTTCTTCATCATTATTATAATTATCCTCATTTTCAGGTGTAGAAAGAAAAATACCCAAGAAGAAGGTAAGCAGAAACACAGAGGAGGGAGCAGTGGGGACTTTGCCCCAGGGCAGTGAATTTAGAAGCTCTGACCATAATAGGAATCCTTTACCATTGTAGCAACCAGAGAGCTCATACCTAAAACATATGTTAATTCAGTGCAGATGGAAGACAGAGGAGAACTTCCCCTGTTGAGCAGCTCAGCTCTATCTAACAAGGGCCAGACACCATCACCTGGATGCCTCTTGGTCCCACCTAGCTGACAAGTATAAGGCAGTATGGAGAGGAAGTCAAGCAAGTATAAGCTCAGCAGAGGCAGGTCAAACAAGCTGGGGCCTGAAATCAGAGGCATCCCCTTTTCTTCTCTCCATGGATCCACCATAATACAAAGGGAGCAGACCCCAAAGGAGGCTTTCCTTATGGGAGGGTGGCCTGAAGGATGGTAGCATCATAGTTCTAGAATGACAAGAAATCTCTGGGATCACCTAATGCAACACTCATATCTCACAGGTGGATACATTGAGGCCCAGAGAGATAAGTAACTGGTTTACAGCTGGTAAAGAATAGAAGAGGAATCAGAACTCAGGTGCTTCTTACCTCCAAAGCCAGGACTCTTATCATTGTGCCCTCTCATCAGACCAGAGCTCAGCACAGTCTGGAGTTCACTTCTTGCAACCACTATAAGAAGGAAAACGTGCTCTCCTCCAAATTAGCCTCTAAACATGCATTATAGCAAAAAAGGGGGGAAAAGGAAGCTGCCTTTCTTAGGTGACTTTTTTTTAAAGTAAAACAATTGTTTCCAGCACCCATGTGAATATCTGCCTTTATTACTGACTTTTTCAGTGATCTTTCTCTTGGAAAAATACATTTTTCTGATACAACTCAGGAGTCTCTAAAATTTGACATGACTCAGGACGACAGCATGGACTAATCAAAATGAGTGAGATGAAGAATAGAAGCTGATCTGGGGGTCAGCGAGCCAAGGGATCCAGAATCTAATTTCTCAAACAGAAAACGCAGACAGGGATTGCTCTCCTTTTGGTCCAAGTATCTGTTCAAACTAATACCTTATTTTCATATTTTCAAATATAGAATCTCTATTATTGACCTTGTTTATTTTAGCTGACCTTCATTTCCCATTTTTTTCCCTTGCACTCTCTCCCTCCATTCTGCCACCCACCAGCTACCAGCAAGATAATAATTGCCCTCCTGGCTTTGACACTTCCTCTCTTTCTGGCCGTAGGAAGATCCCTTCCCTCTCTGACTTTCAGCTTCATTATCTAGAAATGAGGAGATGAGACTTCTGGTCTTTGAGGTCTCTTCTGCCTTAGCCTCTCCTAAGTCACCTTCTTTACCTGTGAAATGGGGATGATGATGCTTAGTGCACCTCCTTCCCAAAGATTATGCTGGAGCCCAGCTGAATGAGGTAAAAGGCTTTTCAAAGAGGTGTCAATAATTTCATTGTATAGTGTGGTTAATCTAGACCTGTGTAGGGAACTCCCAGTGCCCAAATTTCCTTCACCAACTCCAACATGCCTCTCCCTTAGAGTTGCTTAAGGTACTGACTCATTTAGGTCACATAACCAGAATCCTGGTCTCCTGATTCCAAGGCTGAGACTGTGTCCAGTTGTCTCTCATTTTTGTTATTAATGGGTGATTCAGGTCCAGACTCATCTTCCTGGCACATAAAAAATCATATCCACAGAATAAAGCATCCCAGAACCGTTCCCCAAGGACAAGAACTGTTCTATGAAGGAAAGTTCCTGGGAAGATTTCTGGGTAAAGGGGATGGGGAAAG
>MU176946.1:590157-602721 GCA_016696395.1 Antechinus stuartii
CAGCTCACACGTCCCTATGGCAGAATACACCGGGCACATGTAGAATCTCTCTATCCCTGGCTGCAGTCCCATGGCTTTTGTTTCCCAGAATAAATCTATCCCCAATCTTGCCCCTGGCAACCCACCAGGCCTCCTGCATTCAGACTTCTTTGCCTCAGTCCCTCGTGCACATGGGGACCAGTGGAATGGGGGTGGAAACAGTTTCTGAAACTGGACATTGAAAAGTATCAGAAACCACCTAATTCCATGTGGTGTAAGGACTGTTTGAAGGAAGCGGAGATCTTTCACTTGAAGAAAATCAGACTTGGGAGAAGAGCCTGGGATCTGCTTTTGAGGTCAAAGAGTCCCAACAAAATGCAACCCCTAAGTGCAAGGAGTTGCCTCAGGAAGCAGTGGATTGCTTCCTTCCTGGGGGCCATAAAACAGGGCTGAGAGACCACTCGTAGGACATGACATATCATGGGCATCCTTTTCAGTCATGGCTGGGATCAGATTCCTGCTGGGATCTGTTCTAGCCCTTAAATTATGGGACAGCTGTGACTTCCTAGCCAAGTGACCTTTGGCAAACTCATTGTCCTTCTCTCAGCCTTTTTGGCAAATGAACATAAATTAATATCACTTTGCCTTTGAGGTAGGATGTGGGTGAAGATTATAGGAGCTAATAAGCAGAGAATTTAAAATACCTATTATACATGTTCCTGGCCAAATACTGCAATGCAGTTAGAGGAACTGAGTAAAATGTCCATTTCCTTTTGTGGGCCTCAGTCTACACATCTGTAAAATGGTATACCTCTATATCCCTTCCATCCCTCGATCTCTTATGCTTTTATATAAAGAGTTGTTTTTACTTCAGCAGGGCCGGGCCCACAATTAATCCCCCTTCTGATTGAAGAGAAGAGGAATATATCTTTCTTTCGGTGAAGGATATTCTGAACAGCTCCATGAAGAGAGTTGTAAGCAGCAATCTTGGTACTTGGGAAAATTCAGCTGAGGGGAGGATGGAGACCTCAGGGCATATTAGTAGGCACCTGTCCCAGAGAAAGTCAGGGAAGAATGGCTGTGGGCTGTTGGGAAAGAAGTTTGTCATCTTCTGGTTTCTTGTTTTAACATGTCTCTATTGCTAACTAGGTGCTAAGTTTTTGTGGTGCAACACTATGGAGGAGGTTGTCTTTCAGCCCCCTCTACATTTCACCCCCTTGGGGAGAAGCCCCCTGTCACCCTGCTCTAGTTGTAGCTCAGCCTATGTGGAGACTGTCTGAAATCTGGAAAACTTTACGCCCTTTGACATAAGGAAGTGAGGATGCAGAAGGCAAAAGAGGCTCACCCTACTCAGATAACAGACCTGAAGGTCCCACCTGGGTTCTTCATAGATAAGATTGTGTCCTGGCAGTGTGGGTTCTCTCCCTTCTTGTTCTATGTAAGCCTGTGTACAGGACAAATTTTTGTAATGACCAGCCCACCCTGGTGTAAGCACAATAATAATTGCTGCCAGTTATAAAGTGCCCTATAAATATTTATACAAGCCACCTACCCTACAGAAACACTTATTGTCTCTCTTGATTCTCACAACAGCTCTGAAAGGCAGGTGTGTTCTGATTCCCATTTTACAGATAATAACAATTATGACAATGATAATAACAATAGTCAACATTTACATATGTGCTGGACATGTAATAAAAGCCTTACAATTGTTATTTGAGCATCAGAACAACCTTAAGAGACTGGAGCCATTAAAACCCCCATTTTACAGATGAGGAAACTAAGTTAGATAAGGTAAGTGTCTCATCTGGGGTCATACAGCCAATCAATGTTTGAGGCTGGATTTGAACTTGTGGCCTTATTTTGCTTTATCCACTATTCCAAGAGACAGCCTTGGGTATCCCTGTTTGAGACACCACAGACAAAACCTTATAAATGGAAGTTCTCTCCAACCAAATGGCAGGCCCACATAAACTGTGGAAACAGCATGAATTAGTAATGGATTATGTGTGAGGGGATTTGGGTTCAAATCCTGATGACTATTTCTGTGACCTTGAGCAAGTAGCTGAACTCCTGTGGGCCTCAGTTTACTTCCCTACTAAATGAGGTGAGGTCCTTTCTGGCTCTGTCTCTAAAATTTGACAGGGATGAGCACTGGGCTTAGATTCACAGGACTTTCATTGGAGTTAGGACTCTGATCCGTGCTAGATGAGACAAATCACTTCTTCTCCCTGCCTCAGTTTCCCTATCTTTAAAATGAGAGGATTACACTAGATAATTTCTGTGATCCATTTCTGTTCCAAATCCCAAGATCTTTCTGTTAGGCTTCAAGCACCCAGGATATAATTTCATAATATAGCTTGACACAGCATCCTCTACTTGTATACAGTAGGCACTCAATAGGTGCTAAATGAAAAATGAAATCCAGCTTATTTTATAAGCTTGGCATATGCCTCCATTATCAGTAACATTTTCTCCTACTGTGTCAATCCCACTGACCTGTAGGTATGAGAAAGAAAAGCAGGATCATGGGAATAGACATTTCACACTACTTCCCTCCAGCACTGTCCTATAGTGTTCCTTGAAATCTGCCTGCTTTGCCCTAGCAGTGCCTTGCAACTCCAGTACTTTCCCTCCTTACTTTCCCCAACTTCCTCCAAGGCTCGACTCCATTGCCACCTCTTCCAGGAAGCCTTTCCTGATCTTTTACAACATTCCTTCTCTTTCTTTCCTCATAGTGTCTTTTGCTTTCTCTGGTTTTCCAGGCAGGGTCTGGATACTGGCCCTGGTTGATTGAATCATTCAAAACTTGTTGAATTTTCTTCTAGAGCTACTTTGTGTCTCTTGATTTATCGTGTATAGACTTGTATCTAGTGTAGACCCTGCCTCCCCCTATTAGAATGTAACTTCTCTATCCTGAACATAGATCCAGGAGAGATTTTTAAAATTCATGGAGTCTTTCTCTTTGTCATAGCTGGCTGACTCTTTTAGGTGCTCAATCCCTTTTTAGTATTTAGTCTGCCAGTTAATGGCACACCCCAACCTCATGGCAAGTGTCTTTTCTCCTGGTTAATCCTGAGTTCCACTAGGGAACTTTTTTTTTTTACTGTTGCAAATTGTTAAAAACTCCTTTCCTTGCTAACTATATGCTCTCCCAAAAATCTTTTTCACATTTACCACTCCTGGTGTCTATTTTACGTTTACATTTTGTCTCTTGTGTCTTCTCTTACCCTAACCCTAAAGTGTGCTGCCTCCCGACTCTAACCCTAAATGCCTCCCGACTCTAACCCTGTGAGTCTTCACATGTGAATTGATACCAAACCCCATTATTTGGGGACCTAATATAACAGCCAGGACATAGTAAGTAAATACTTTAAAAACTCTTGTTTGGTGCAGCTGCTCAGTCCCCTCCCATCCTTGTACTCGGTTTTAAACAATCCAAACTTGTTAATGTTCCTTCCAGAGCTACTTTCTATCTCTTGATTTATCCTGTATAGACTTGTATCCATACACACTGGCTCCCTCTCTTAAACTGTAACTTCTCAAGGGTGGGGTCCTAATATAATAGCTGGCACATAACAGATACTTTAAAACTTTTGTTGCTTAGGGTAGCTGCTCAGTCCCCTCCCAGCCTTGTACTCAGTTCTGGCATGCAAAACCAGAAACAATCCAAACTTGTTAATGTTCCTTGCAGAGCTACTTTGTATCTCTTGATTTATCTTGTATAGACTTGTATCCAGCCACAGTCTTCCCCATTAGAATATAACTTCTCAAGGGCAGGGACCTAACATAGTGTCCGGCATCTAGTAGGTGCTTTAAAAATTCTTCCTGGTTGTTTTATTAATTGCAAGGTGCAGCTGACCAGTCCCAGTCCAGCCCATTGACCCCCAGGCTTTTATTTGCCCAGGTTCCTTTGGGAGCTGTGTGCTCTGCCTGGCAAGGTGGGCATGTCACTCTCACAAGCTGGTTGCCTGGCAGGTCCCAAGTATAGTTGTTGTGATACACCATGCAGGTTCCTTGACCTGTTGGGATGGGAAGTTACTCCAGTCCAACATCTTTGTCAAAAGTCCCTACTTGGGGAAGAAGTGGGAAGGGTACGACACAGGTGAGGGCAGCACTGATTCTAGGCATACCAGGGATGTCAACACAATCCCAAAATACTGAACAGAAAGGAAATGAGCTACTTTCACTGCTGGGTGATGACTAAAGATCATTTGAGAGTTCATATAACTAGTTAGCTAGTTAGCTCAATAGATAGAGCATTGGACTTAAAACCAGACAGATTCATTGTCCTGAGTTCAAATTTGGCCTCAGATACTGACTAGCTATGTGACTCTGGGCCATTTGTACTTGCTTGCCTTAGTTTCCTCATTTGGAAAAGGAGATGGAGAAAGAAATGACAACTCTCTCCTATCACTCTACCAAGAGAACCTTAAATGGAAGTGGAGCCAAGATGGCAGAGTGAAGGTAGGCACTCACCCAAGGTCTCCCCCAAACCTCCAAATATCTTTAAATAACGACTCTAAACATATACCAGAACCTATAGAAAGACAGAGCGGAACAATTTTCCAGCTGAAGGTTGGCAGAAGAGGTCTATTGTGTAGGGTGGGTCAGGAACTAATCACGGTGTAGACGTATCAGCCCAAACCAGGCCTCACAAAACCAGGAATAGGCAGCAGTGGCAGTAATCTCCAGACCTCTCAGTCCACAAAGACTAAGGACAACTCAGCAAGACTAGGGGGTGAGGGGAGCCCCAGCACAGGATCAGGCTTGGGGGGCACTGAATCAACAGGGACATAAGCAGTACTGCAGTAGCAACAGCAATCTCAGCAACAGCACTGGCTCCTTCCTGAGATCAAAGCTCAGGTAGGGGGCTGGGATAGTGGCCAGAGAACAACTGCACAGCCTCTTTAATGGCATTGTGGCAGGACTCTATGGCTTTGTCCATACTCAGATCTAGGTAGCAGTGTTAGTTCATAATACAGGTCTCAAGAAGGATTTCTAAAAACCCCTGAAGCTTGAGACATTATATCTTTCCATCTGGAAACAGAACCCTACTTTATTAAAAAAAAATTATTAAAGCTTTTTATTTACAAAACATATGCATGGGTAATTTTTCAACTTTGACCCTTGCAAATCCTTCGGTTCCCCCACACCTATCTCCTTCTTCCCCCCACACCCTCCCCTCTATGGCAGGTAGTCTAATACATGTTAAACATGTTAAAATTTATGTATACATATTTATATAGTTATTTTGCTGCACAAAAAAATTGGATCAAAAAGAAAAAAAACTGGTAAAGAAAATGAAACGTAAGTAAACAACAACAGAAAGAATGAGAATACCATGTTATGATCCACACTCAGTCCCACAGTCCTCTCTCTGGGTACAGATGGCTCTCTTCATCACAAGATCATTGGAATTGGTTTGAATTATCTCATTGTTGAAAAGAGTCTCATCCATCAGAACTGATCATCATATAGTCTTTTTGCTGTGTATAATGATCTCCTGGTTTTACTCATTGTACTTAGCATCAGTTCATGTCAGTCTCTCCAGGCCTCTCTGAAATCATCCTGTTGTCATATGGAATAATATTCCATGACATTCAAATACCAGAATTTATTCAGCCATTCTCCACTTGATGGGCATCCACTCAGTTTCCAGTTCCTTGCCATCACAAAGAGGGCTGCCACAAACATTTTTGCACATATAGGTCCCTTTCCCTCCTTTAAGATTTCTTTGGGATATAAGTCCAGTAGTAACACTGCTGCATCAAAGGATGTGCACAGTTTGATAACGTTTTGAGCATAGTCCAAAAGAATGAAAAAATGAGGGGGAGGGAGGAATGTTTTTCCAATGTCTTACTGGAAAAAAAAAAAAAACAAACAAACAACTGACCTAGAAATATAGATTAATGAGAGATTTTTTTTTAAATCATGGTGTCTTTCTCCACTTCCCCAGGACATAGAACCAGAGTTCTATGTGGGAATAGTTTTCTGTAATTTTCACTTTACTTCACTTGTTATACACGGGTACAGTACAGCACAAGAATGTAGTCATTATGAGAGTGATTGATAAGGTTAAGCTGTGTTGTGAGTTTCTGATTCCCAAGCCAGAAAAGACAACTCTGAATAATTTCAAGTATTAGCATGTTCATTATACACATCATATAGATATGAAAA
Source organism: Antechinus stuartii (assembly GCA_016696395.1). Lineage (NCBI taxonomy): Eukaryota > Metazoa > Chordata > Mammalia > Dasyuromorphia > Dasyuridae > Antechinus > Antechinus stuartii. The sequence continues at coordinate 596,317 of MU176946.1, forward strand.
TCCTAATAATTTTTAAATTCCCTCCTTTCAACCAAAGGTCAGGATGACCCTGAATATTGATGGAGAACATTCACTTGAGACACGATTTTTATTTTCTATAAGAGTAAGTGAGCTACAAAATGAATGCCAAGGTGGATAATAAGGCAAATTAAGAAGAGAAATATCATATTAGGAAGATCCGGTTCATCATCAGAGGAAGATACTGAAATTTAAAAAGCCTCTCTTACCCCAAAGAGTAATATTAAATGGTCACTTGCCAAAAAGAACTCATAAAACTACATTATATGTAAGCCACATTAATTCATATTGTTTTCGGTTATTTAAAATAACTAGATAGTAGAAAGTTGGAATATTTCTGTGCTATAGGAAACAATATTTTGGCAAATTTAGAAAAGCCTTTCTGGGAAGGCCTCTGTGCTTTTGTCTACAATATACCAAATTGTCTCCATTTCCAGGGAATCACTTTGCCAAAGTTCCTCTCCATTGCCATCAGAGGTTTTCTTTCTTGCCCATTATAGTTCTATTGACATGTATCCAATAGATAGATTACTTGGTACCAGAACCATCTTTGGCACACGGTGCCCATCTGTTCAAAACTTCTCAGCAGAACTAGCCATAGAATTGGAACATACAGGGAAACCAGCCTCCAAATCCATATTGATTCACTTGCCTTTATAGCATTGCAAAATTGTAGGGTACTGGACACACTAATTATCCAGAGAAGGGGGCCTGCACCATCACTGAGGGAGAATGTTTCTTTATGAGCCATTCCTCTCACATAGAGAAAGACCATAGTTCTCTAAACTAGTAGATTGCCTGGAAATTTCAGCAATATTTTCCATTCTTTTTTTATGCCAACCTGCAATATATTGAAATCATAATGAAAAAATTTGTGATATGGAAGGGATGACTGTAATTAAACATGCACACACACACACACAACACACACAGTCAGACAGACAGAGAGAAAGACAGAGATTTTGAGGGAGAAACCTGAAAAATTTGGGATAAACCCAAACTGGCTTCTCCCTATATATTATGTTTCAGGCTGAAGTGTCCCACCATGGAAAGATTTATGATCCCCCTTGAGCCTGATGGGTCAGTCACCAATGTTCCTGTATAAGAAACTAGACAATAAGGAGCATCAGATTGGCTAAGGAGAAGAATGTCCAAGAGTCAAGACAGTTGGAAACCTAGATTGTACTGTTGGGAGTATAGTGAAATTTCAAGGCCAAATCATAGTCTCTGTCTGTCAGTGGGATAAAGTTCATCCCCAGCAATGGTGGTCATCTCCCATTTGCATCTCCTCTTAGCTTTACATTTCATATGACATGTGATATCTAAGAGAGGCTAAAAGTGTCACCTCCAACATTCAGTTTTGATTGGTTGCTATTGCAGAGAAGAATTTTGTAGGGGAGGCAACAGAATCTGGGTTCTGAGAAGTCAGATTAACTATGAGAATGTACCTGGACAGAACAGAATCATCTTTCCTAGGACTAGTATGAAGAGGTAACTGTATACCTGGTTATTTGCATAAGGTTTATTTTGTATTTTTCATGGATATATATGTATGTATATGTGTGTATTGATTTATTTTTTTCCCTTTCCTCCTCCCATCTTCCCCAAGAAGGCTACAATTAAGCATAGGTGTGTATCTCTGTGTATGTATAGATATGTTTATCTATGTAGATATGTGTGTTACACATGATACATTTATATAAGCATACCTACACATAGATATTTATAATCATAGTCATACACATATTAACATTCAAATACATCTATGTATGGCTATACCACACTGATTTATCCTCTGTTTCTCTGAAAGTGGATAACATCATCCTATAGAAGTCCAAGTCTTTGCATGCTTTTCTAAATCTGCCAAAATATTGTTTCCTATAGCACAAAAATATTCCAACTTTCTACTATCTAGTTATTTTAAATAACCTAAAACAATAGGGGTCAATGTGGCTGACATATAATGTAGTTTTATGAGTTCTTTTTGGGCAAGTGACCATTTAATATTACTCTTTGGGGTAAGAGAGGCTTTGTAAATTTCAGTATCTTCCTCTGATGATGAACCGGATCTTCCTTATTCCCATAGTAACTTTCTATGGTTGGGCATAATGTTCTTCTATAAAATATAATGTTCTCTGGGAGCAGGTTCTCAGGGGGCTTCTGGGAGCAGTCTTCCTTTCAGTTCAGTGTAATAATTACCCCAAATGCAGCCAGGAATTAAAGTCCAAATCCTTTATTGTCTCCTTCCAAATAGCCCGGTTAGCTTTCTTAGAGGTCTATCTCTCTCCTTGGTTACAAAAGCTCCTATCACTAGTCCTTTTCCTCTGCCAGCTTCAGCCTCCACCCAGAACAAAGGTGGAAAATAGAATGAATCTGTCTCCACCTCTGAGTGTGGGCTTGTGTGTCTGGCCCTGAGATCTTCTTGCTTATATGCTATACACTGAGTATACATCAATCATTATATCATTGGGAAACTATTATTTGTTGTAGGATGGAATCAATGCTAAACTAGAGTTAACCACTGTCTCCTCAATTCCACTTAGTACCTTGTTTCAAGTTCTGGCCCATAACATCTCCTTGTAGGATCAGATCAATCATACTGAAGCATGCTAAATTAGATAATTATTGTCTCTATGAATTCCACTGTCTTAGTACCTTATAAGAATCATAACAGTTGGGTTCTTTCTCTTTTGCATGCTATTTTTATTTTTTATTTGTAGCAAGTTGTTGGTATAGTTGCCTATTGTTCTGAGTTTTAAGGGTTGGTGACTCTGGTCTCAAGTCTTCATTCAATTTTTCTCTCTGCCCTAGACTTGAAACCAAAAACTCTACCCTTCTGTAAGAGCCCCTAGCCAGCAGCATCCTTGCCCCACTGCTTTTGTACTCATCGAATATGTGCTGATTCATTCTTACCCCAGTCCAAGACTTAGCAACACAAATGGGCCTGGCCTTCTTATCAGCTGAGGTTCTCTCAATCTTCTTCATTTTTGATGTTGACTGCCCATGTAGTCTGGGGAAGGATAATTACTGTGGCTGGGGCAGAACATTCCTTCCCACCAAGCTAGTTACCTTCCCTCCTTTGTTTTCAAAGGGAACTAGCCTTTACTAAAGTATTTTTACTAAAAAGTATTTACATTAGATAGGTGCCAAACCTGAGTCCTGGTTTCTTTCTTTGGATTTTCTCCAGTTGTCATAGGTGACAGCTTGTGCTGTCCCCATTATAATTTGTTATTATGGTTCTACAATTTGCCCTGAGATACAATTTTGCCTTTTTTTGTGGGTGAAGTATGGAGAGCTCTGGATTTTCTGATCTAATCTGCCATCTTTCCAGCATCTTCTCCTTTGATATTCTTGATGCTTTGTCCTTCTAAATGCATTTTGCTATCATTTTTTCTAACTCAGTAAAATAAGCTTTGGGAGTTTAATTGGGATGTCATTGACTATATAGATTAGGTAAAATTATCATTTTTATAATACTGGCTTTAACTATTCCTGGACATATTTCTTCCATTATTTAAATGATTTATTTTTGTGCAAAAAGTTTTTTCCCCTAAATAATTTTGTTCATATACTTCCTGGGTTTGTTTGGGCAGGTGTATTTCAAGGTACTTTTTTACTGTCTAAAGTTATTTTAAATTAGGTTGTCTTTTACAATCTCTTCTTGCAGGGTTTTGTGTGATTAATATGTAAACACACATACACACATACATAGATATAAATGCTGATGACTTCTATGGATTTACTTTAATATTCTGCCACTTTGCTGAGATTAATGTTTTAAAAAAAGCTTTTTAGTTGAGTCTTCAGGATTTTTCAAATATGCCATTAGATTGTCTTCAAAAATGGATAGATTTTTTTTATCGTTGCCCAGTCTGATCCCTCTCATTTCTTTCTCTTCCTTTCTCTTCTATTATTATTAGGACTTCCAAAGAACTATTGAATAATATTAGTGACAGTGACTATCGTTGTTTCACACCTGATCTTACTGGGAAGGCTTCTAGCTTATCTTCATTACAAAAACTAACTTTGGTCTCATTGGGAATGGGTTAAAGAGGGAATAGCATATATATCTAAGAAGGTATAAATGTCTTTGAAATTCAGAAATAAATAAGATGTCAAAGGGATTGTGTGGGGTGAGAAGATAAGGGACTCTTGGAGGAGTGAGTAAATTAAAGAATAGGAAGGCAAGGTGATGAATAGAAGTAATGTAGAACATTAAGAAGGGACAGGGGAAATAGGGTGAGAAAGATAATGAGGGAAAAGAAGAAGGATTATCAGGAAAATACACAACAAATAATTGTAGCTTAGAATGTGAATGGGACAAATTTACCCATAAATGAAAACAGCAGATTAAAAATGTGAATTCAACAATATGTTGCTTTCAGAAAACATTATGTGAGAGACACACAAAAACAAGATAAAGGTCAGGAGAAGAATTTAGTATATAAAAAAAAAAAACCTAATAATTGTGATCTCAGACAAAGTTTAAGTTAAAATAAATTTAATCAAAAATAAAAATAGAGAAACAACTCTATGTGTCTGAAATTTTATTCAATATTGCTTTACACCATTTAAAATACATAGACAGTATAAAGTACCTAAGTATATACTTGCCAAAACAGACACAGAAACTAATTGAATATAAACATAAAAAATCTTTTATACAAATAAACATAGATCTAATAACACTTTTTATGAGCCTCAGTTTCTGCATCTAGAAAATAGGAATAATAATTTGTCCTGGTATCTTGTTTATATATAGTTGCACTCATTATGTTTCCCCAATTTGATTGTGTTCTTCTTGATAGTAGAGGCTGCTTTTCCATTTTGCAGATCACACAGAAATGGGATTTAAAAAAAAAAAAAAAAACACCACATTATTGGATGTCTGAATCCAAAAAAATATTGCGTGGCTAGGTTATCAGATGAGGAAAAATAATGTTTATGAGAAATCACTTGACTAATATTAATTTGTAATGTTCCCTTCTCAGTCAAAGGCTTTTTCTTTGAGTGGCTGAGATCCCACCCCCACCCCCCTCTTCCAGTCTATTCAGTGTGGGCTGCCTTCTGTGCTCTCACTGCCTGCCTGCAGTCTGTACCTGATCTCACTGTCCCCACCTACTAGCAAAAACAGATCTTTTCTGGCAAATTTTGAGGATATCTTCTGTTGGTAATGTATTTATGGGTTTTTTTCAATGAAGCACTAATTCCGAGGTCTCATCATGAAAAAAAGTATTCTGAGGGCAAGAAAGAGCTTAGATAGATGTGTGTGTCCTCTCCACCATCTTGCCCGAAAGTCCCCAGTCATGACATTTTCAGAACTAAGACCATATTTATAATTATGATCATAATTTTATAATTAAATAAATAAAACTCATAATCACCCATGAGGTATGTGATGGTGTGCAAGGCATCTGCTAAATTACAAGGTCTTCCCCTCTCTGGGTTCCCCTTTTTTCCTCCTCTCCAGACAGCCACATCTTACCTATCTTATGAAATGGGATTGGTTAGCTTAGAGTAGAGTTTCTAATTTGTTCCTCGACCCCAGAGAAATTGAACTTGCAATCTTAAAACCTGATATACCCACTGATTTTCTCCTTCCTCCTTGGATTGAAAACTGAGAATTTTCCTGTAAAGAGCAGAGCAGCAGAACAGAGTTAAGATGTTCTGTATAGATTCTTTAGGAGCCTAAAGAGAATGGCTAAGATTGAGCACATCCAGAAATTACAAAAGAGCCAGTCAAGCCCTCTTTAGGGATAAAATGATATTGTCTCATGGGCCCTTTTGAGTAAACATCTTTCCATCATTCCTTTTCCCACCCTTCATTCCTTTAACTGTCAGTTAACTGATACAAATCAGTTAGGTATGAAACACACAGGCCCTCCCTCTGACTAGGCTGAACCTAGATGAACCAATGGAACAGAGCCAAAGAAACCCAGCCCTTGAATATAAGCTCAGAAAGGTCAAAGAGGGCATAATCACCTCCTTTTGGGGGTTCTTACCTTGCTGAGATGTCAGGGAGGGCTTTTGACTACCTGTGTTCTAAAACAAAAGAAAGCAGGATATGTAATGGGCTAGAACTCTGGAGAAACAGAATTGTGGCAAGGATTCTTACAACAAGTTAATTAGTTAACTATTGATAGAATTGATAAGACCATGGTTAACTAGTTTAGCATGATGATTAATAGTTCTCTAGTTCAGTATGATTGTTTTACTTGTACAACAAATAATGGTTCCCTAGTGATATAATGATTGGCTAATACTCAGTATGATGAATAGATTTAATTGTAATAGAAAGTTTAAGAGGTCAGAGTCAGATCTAGAGACAGATTCAGAGATAGGCAGAGAAGACAGAGAACTGGAGGCTGGAAGACAGACTCAAAGATA
>MU176946.1:649335-674561 GCA_016696395.1 Antechinus stuartii
AGGTTTCCTTGGCATAGCATGGCATGGCATGTGAGGTCCTCTGCAAACAAATGAGTTTAAAATTGCTGTTTTTACAAGGAAATCTGAGAGAGAAATTTCAATGGATTAAGATTCCTTCAGTGCCATCACTGCCCCCAGACTTAGGTGAGACAACTTACTGGGAGTGGTTTTGAGCCATCAAGAGTAGTCAGTAGAAATCTGCATCTCCAGCTAAATGAAATTTTCAACTAGTCCCACCAAGATAAACCACTTTATCTTGTATTCCCTGGGGCAGGTTTCACAGAGGCAGGATTCAAGGAGACTCTCTCCTTCCAGGAGTTTTAGAAAGAGTTTTGCAACTCCCCTCATCATTTTCAACTTCAGTTTCTCCTGAGAGCCAATTTATAATTGCTTTTACATGGGAGGGATGCCAACTCACCTGGACTGTCCTTCTGCTGAGATTTACTGAGTCACTAAGATAATATTCTCACAGATATTTAAACATGGCTTATCCTCCTTAGATTTAAAGGAGTCTGTCCTCCCTTGATTTTTATTGATCTTCTGAGAAGTCTGGAGATTTCTGCCACTGCTGTCTGTTCCTGCTTTCCTGTATTTTCCAAATACAATTTGCATCATGATTAGTTCCTGACTCATTCCTATGCAATAGACCCCTTCTGCCAACCTTCAGCTGGAAAAATTGTTCCACTCTGTCTTTGTATAGGTTCTGGCCCTCTAACATATGTTGAGAGTCATTACTTAAAGATATTTGGAGGAGTTTGGGGGAGACCTTGGGTGAGTGCCTACCTTCACTCTGCCATCTTGGCTCCATTTCCATTTAAGGTTCTCTTGGTAGAGTGATAGAAGAGAGTTGCCATTTCCTTCTCCAGGTACAAATGACTTGCCCAGAGTCACACAGTAGTCAGTATCTGAGGACAGATTTGAACTGAGGTCAATGAGTCTATGTGGTTCCAAGGCCAATGCTCTATCTATTGAGCTAACTAGCTGCTTATATGGACTCTCAAATGACCCTTAGTCCTCACCCAGCAGTGAAAGTTGCTCATTTCCTTTCTGTTCAGTATTTTAGGCTTGTGTTGACATCCCTGATATTCTTAGAATCAGCGCCACCCTCACCTGTGTCATTCCCTTCCTACTTCTTCCCCAAGTAGGGACTTTTGACAAAGATGTTGGACTTGTGTGGGTCAGAAATCATTTAATAAAAAAGACTGGATAGATCTCCAGAAGCAAAGCAAAATTTATTATACGTTCTCCCGAGAATCGGGTGTCGTACCCATCTAGCAGACAATCGAAGGGAGGAAGCACCGTAGTGGGCAGGGTCAAGACTTTTAATCCCTAACACAAATTCCCCTCCCACCGCTTACCCTCATCCCTATTGGCTGAGGATTTTACATTCTAAATGCCAGAACTACCCAAGAAATTGAACTTGACCAATAAGTATACAGTTGCCCATATTTGGTTGAAATAGGGAGGATAACAAGAAGGGGGCTTAAGTATGCCCTTAGGGGGATAACAGGGAGGAGACTTTAAGTATGTCCTTAGGAGAATAGCAGGGAGGAGACACTTTAAGTATGCCCTTGACTTAATGCTTAAAGTCCTTCAGGCCTACTCAAATTTTGAAATAGATGAAGCCTTACTCGATTTTCACAACTGTCTTGAAAGATCTCACCTTATCTCGCTCAGACTGGTGGAGTAACTTCCCATCCCAGCAGGTCAAGGAACCTGCATGGTGTATCAGGATGGCAACTACCCCTGGGACCTGCCAGGCATCCAGCTCATAAATGAGAGTGACATGCCCACCTTGCCAGGCAGAGCACCCAGCTCCCAAAGGAACCTAGGCAAATAAAAGCCTGGGGGTCAATGGGCTGGACTGGGACTGCTCAGCTGCACTATGCAATTAATCAACCAACCAACAAAAATTTTTAAAGCGCCTACTAGATGCCAGGGAACTATGTTAGATCCCTGCTGTGGAGAAGTTATATGCAAAAAACAGAGAAAGAAAATTATAGATGAATCTCCCTAATGAATATTGATGCTAAAATCTTAAATAAGATATTAGCAAAAAGACTACAGAAAACCATCCCCAGGATAATACAGCATGATCAAGTAGGATTTATACCAGGAATGCAGGGCTGGTTCAATATTAGGAAAACTATCAATATAATTGGCCATATTAATAATCAAATTAACAAAAACCATATGATCATCTCAATAGATGCAGAAAAAGCATTTGATAAAATCCAACATCCATTCCTATTAAAAACTCTTGAGAGTATAGGAATAAATAGACTTTTCCTTAAAATAATCAGTAGCATCTATTTAAAACCAGCAGTAAGCATCATATGTAACGAGGACAAACTTCAACCATTCCCAATAAGATCAGGAGTAAAACAAGGTTGCCCACTATCACCGTTACTATTTAATATTGTATTAGAAATGCTAGCTTTGGCAATAAGAGTTGAGAAAGAGATTAAAGGAATAAGAATAGGCAATGAGGAAACCAAATTATCACTCTTTGCTGACGATATGATGGTATACTTAGAGAACTCCAGAGACTCTACCAAAAAGTTATTAGAAACAATCCACACCTTCAGTAAAGTTGCAGGACATAAAATAAACCCACATAAATCATCGGCATTCTTATATATCACTAACAAAACCCAACAGTTAGAGTTACAAAAAGAAATTCCATTTAAAGTAACTACTGATTGTATAAAACATTTAGGAATCTATCTGCCAAGGGAAAATCAGAAATTTTATGAGCAAAACTACAAAACACTTTCCACATAAATTAAGTCTGATCTAACCAACTGGAAAAATATTAAATGCTCTTGGATTGGGCAAACAAATATAATAAAGATAACCATACTACCTAAATTAATCTATTTATTTAGCGCTATACCAATCAGACTCCCAAAAAATTACATTGATGAACTAGAAAAAATAACAACAAAGTTCATATGGAAAAATAAAAGGTCAAGAATTTCAAGGGAATTAATGAAAAAAAAAAATCAAATGAAGGTGGCTTAGCTGTACCAGATCTAAAATTATATTATAAAGCAGCAGTTACTAAAACCATCTGGTATTGGCTAAGAAATAGACTAGTTGATCAATGAAATAGGTGAGGTTCAAAGGACAAAACAGCCAATAACTTTAATAATATAGTGTTTGACAAACCCAAAGACACCAGTTTCTGGGATAAGAATGCATTATTTGACAAAAATTGCTGGGAAAATTGGAAATCAGTATGGCAGAAATTAGGCATTGACCCACACTTAACACCGTAGACCAAGATAAGGTCAAAATGGGTTCATGACCTAGGCATAAAGAATGAGATTATAAATAAATTGGAAGAGCATAGGATAGTTTACCTCACAGACCTGTGGAAGAGGGGGGAATTTATGACCAAAGAAGAACTAGCAATCACTATTGACTACAAAATAGAAAATTTTGATTATATCAAATTGAAAAGTTTTTGTACAAACAAAACTAATGCAGACAAGATTAGAAGGGAAACAATAAACTGGGAAAACATTTTTACAATCAAAGGTTCTGATAAAAGCCTCATTTCCAAAATATATAGAGAATTGACTCTAATCTACAAGAAATCAAACCATTCTCCAATTGATAAATGGTCAAAGGACATGAACAGACAATTCTCAGACGAAGAAATTGAAACTATTTATAGCCATATGAAAATATGCTCCAAATCATTATTAATCAGAGAAATGCAAATTAAGACAACTCTGAGATACCACTACACACCTGTCAGATTGGCTAGAATGACAGGGAAAGATAATGTGGAATATTGGAGGGGATGTGGGAAAACAGGGACACTGATACATTGTTGGTGGAATTGTGAACACATCCAGCCATTCTGGAGAGCAATTTGGAACTATGCTCAAAAAGTTATCAAACTGTGCATACCCTTTGATCCAGCAGTGTTTCTACTGGGCTTATACCCCAAAGAGATACTAAAGAAAGGAAAGGGACTTGTATGTGCCAAAATGTTTGTGGCAGCCCTGTTTGTAGTGGCTAGATGCTGGAAAATGAAAGAATGCCCATCAATTGGAGAATGGTTGAGTAAATTGTGGTATATGAATGTTATGGAATATTATTGTTCTATAAGGAATGACCAGCAGGGTGAATACAGAGAGGACTGGCGAGACTTACATGAACTGATGCTAAGTGAAATGAGCAGAACCAGGAGATCATTATATATCTCAATAACGATAGGGTTTGAGGATGTATTCTGATGGAAGTGGATCTCTTTGATAAAGAGAGCTTTAATTGATCAAAGATGGACAGAAGCAGCTACACCCAAAGAAAGAACACTGGGAAATGAATATAAACTGCTTGCATTTTTGTTTTTCTTCCTGGGTTATTTATACCTTCTGAATTCAATTCTCCCTGTGCAACAAGAAAACTGTTCGGTTCTGCACACATATATTGTATCTAGGATATACTGTAACCCATTCAACATGTAAAGGACTGCTTGCCATCTGGGAGAGAGGGTAGAGGGAGGGAGGAGAAAAATCGGAACAGAAGTGAATGCAAGGGATAATGCTGTAAAAAATTACCCTGGCATGCGTTCTATCAATAAAAAGTAATTAAAAAAAAAAAAAGAGTAGTTATATTTGAATGGGAGAGGTAGGAAATGGCATGTGTATATCTATAAGTGAGGAACATATAAATCAAGAGTTACAAAGTGGCTCTGGAAGGAAAATTAACAAGTTGAGATTGTTTCTCAGAACTGAACACAAACCTGGGAGGGGACCAAGCAACTGTATCTACCAGGAGTTTTTAAAGCATCTACTATGTGCTAGCCATTATATTAGGTCCCTGCTCTTGAGAAGTTACATTCTGATAGGGGAGACTGTGTAGGGATACAAGACTATACAAGATAAATCAAGAGATACAAAGCTGTAAAGATTCCAACATCTCCCGCTTTCTTTTGTTTTAGCACATAAGATGGTCATGACCTTTTAGGGCTAGAGAGCACTCTGGGAGAAAACCCATAATTCCAATTTCTTGGAGAAAGAGCATAAATAGAGCTTCAGTGAGCCAGTCAAGGGAGTTTAGCTGAATTAGATTGAGAGGGACCATCAAGTGAGTTCAGCCAGAAGCCCTCTCTCAGAGGCAAGAGAGATTCATTTCATTTTCCAACTGGCTGGCTGGAGACTGAAGGACAAACCTCTGGATTTGGAGACATTCGGAGGGAACTCTTGGAACTAAACAGAAAGATAGGCCTCTAAGAAAAGCTAACTGGGCTATTTTGGAGGAAGCAATAAAAGATCTGAACTTTTATCAGCTGGCTGTATTTGGAGTGATTATTGATCTTAACCAAAACTAAGGCTGCCTCCAGAAAAACCTCACCTGAGAAACCTGCTCCCAGAGAGAACCATTATTAATATTTTAAAGAAGAACAAGAACTCCACACAAAGTAGCTCCACACAAGGAAGCTCTTTTCAAGTTCCCATTGTTTCTGGTTTTCCATGCCAGAACTGAGTACAAGGCTGGGAAGGGACTGAGCAGCTGCACCAAACAACAAGAGTTTTTAAAGCATCTACTGCGTGTTAGCTATTATATTAGCTCCCTGCCCTTGAGAAGTTACAATCTAATGGGTGACACTGTGTATGGATACACGTCTATACAAGATAAATCAAGAGATACAAAGTAGCTCAGAAAAATGGACAAGTTTGGATTGTTTCTGGTTTTCCATGCCAGAACTGAGTACAAGGCTGGGAGGGGACTGAGCAGCTACACCAAACAAGAGTTTTTAAAGCATCTCCTTACTATGTGCTGCTTTTATATTAAGTCCTCAAATAATGGGGTTTGGGAGCAATTCATATGTGAAGACTCACAGGGATCTTTTCCTTGCCAAAAGGAAATTTAAGAGAAGAGATTGGAGAGAAAATGAAAATATAAAATAGGCACCAGGAGTGGTAAATGTGAAAAAGATTTGGGAGAGCATATAGTTAGTAAGGAAAGGGGCTTTTAACAATTTGCAATGGAAAAGAAAAGTTCCCTAGTTCAGAACTCTGAATTAACTAAGAGAAAAGACACTTGCCATGAGGTGGGACTATGCCATTAACTGGCAGACTAAATACTAAAAAGGGATTGAGCCCCTAAAAGAGTTAACCAGCTATGGGATCTATGTTCAGGATAGAGAAGTTACATTTTAATAGGGGGAGAAAGTGTGTGTGGATAAAAGTATAAACAAGAGAAATCGAGAAACACAAAGGAGCTCTAGAAGGAAATTTAACAAGTTTTGAGGGATTCAATCAACCAGGGGTAGTATTCAGGCCCTGCCTGGAAAACCAGAGAAAGCAGAAGATGCTGTGAGGAAGGAAAGAGCAGAAATGATGCGAAGGATCAAGAAAGGCTTCATGGAGGAGGTGGCAATGGAGCCAAGCCTTGAAGGAAGCTAGAGGAAAGTAAGGAGGGAAAGCACTACAGTTGCAAGGCACTGTCAGGGCAAAGCAGGCAGATTTTTAAGGAACACAATAGGACAGTGCTGGAGGGGAGTAGTGTGAAATGTCTATTCCCATGATTCTGCTTTTTCTCTCTCATACCCATAGGTTAGTGGGATTGGCACAGTAAGAGAAAATGTTACAGATGATGGAGGCATATGCCAAACTTGTAAAGTAAGCCGAATTTCATTTCTTTATTCAGCACCTATTGAGTGCCTACTGTGTACAATATAGCATGATGTATCAAGCTATTATGAAATTATGTCTTGGGTGCTTAAAGCGTAACAAAAAGATCTTGGGATTTGGAACAGAAATGGATCACAGAAATTATCTAGTGTAATCCCCTCATTTTACAAATAGGGAAACTGAGGCAGAGAGAAGAAATGATTTGTCTCAGCTAGCAATGATCAGAGTCCTAACTCCAATGAAGGTCCTGTGACTCTAATCCCTGTCAATTTTAGATATAGAGCCAGAAAGGACTTTACCTCATTTAGCAGGGAAGTAAACTGAGGGCCACAGGAGTCGAGCTACTTGCTCAAGGTCACAGAAATAGTCATCAGGATTTGAACCCAAATCCCTCACTCCTAATCCATTACTAATTCATGCTGCTTCCTCAGTTTATGTAGACCTGCCCTTTGGTTGGGGAAAATTTCCATTTATAAGGTTTTGTCCATAGTGTCTCAAACAGGGATACTCAAGGCTATCTCATGGAATAGTGGATAAAGTGCAAGGCCATGAGTTCAAATCCAGGCTCAAACATTGATTGGCTGTATGACCCCAGGTGAGACACTTAACCTCTATCTACCTTAGTTTTCTCATCTGTAAAATGGGGATTTTAAAAGCTCCTGTTTCTTAGGATTGTTCTGATGCTCAAATAACAATTGTAAGGCTTTTATCACATGTCTGGCACATATATAAATGCTAACTATTGTTATTATCATTATCATAATTGTTATTATCTGTAAAATGGGAATCAGAACACGTTTCTTTCAGAGCTATTGGGAGGATCAAGAGAGACAATAAGTGTTTCTATAGAGTAGGTGGCTTGTATAAATATTTATAGGGTACTTTATAGCTGCCAGCAATTATTATTGTGCTTACACCAGGATGGGCTGGCCCCATTACAGAAAGATCTTTCACCAGGATGGACTCTCACACACTCTGGATAACACCGGGCTTACTGGTTTGTCCTGTTCACAGGCTTACACAGAACAAGAAGGGAGAGAATCCAGACTGCCAGCACTGAAGCTCATCCATGAAGAGCCCAGGTGAGACCTTCAGGCCTGTTACCTGAATAGGGTGAGCCTCTCTTGCCTTCTGCATCCTCACTTCCTTATGTCAAAGGGCCTAAAGTTTTCCAGATTTCAGATAGTCTCCATATTGGCTGAGCTACAACTAGAGCAGGGTGACTGGGGCTTCTCCCCAAGGGGCTGAAATGTAGAGGTGTCTGAAGTACAACCTGCAATGGGCTGAGGCTTGAGTTGATGCACTGAGGTCCCAAGCACATGAGACTAAATAGTAATTGGACCATACTCTATTAATATATAGACTTGCACAAAGAGTGGGCGGGGGCCATTCTTTCTCCAAGCTTATATATTAATAAAGTATGGTCCAATTACTATTTAGCCTCATGTGCTTGGGACCTCAGTGCATCAGCTCCAAGCCTCAGCCCATTACAACAACCTTCCTCCATAGTGTTGCACCACAAAAAAACTTCACACCTAATAGCAATAGAAACATGTTAAAACAAGAAACCAGAAGATGGCAAACTTCTTTCCCAAGTACCCACAATCCTTCCCTGACTTTCTCTGGGACAGGTGCCTACTCATATGCCCTGAGATCTCTATTCTCCCCTCAGCTGAATTTTCCCAAATACTAAGATTTCTGGTCACAACTCTCTTCATGGACCTGTTCAGAATATCCTTCACCCAAAGAAAGATATAATCCTCATCTCTTCAATTAGAAGGGGGATTAACTGGGCAGTATTGTGGTCCAGGCCCTGCTGAAGTGAAAACAGCTCTTTATATAAAAACATATCAAGATATGGAAGGGATCTAGAGGTATACCATTTTATAGATGTGTAGACTGAGGCCCACAGAAAGAAAGGGAGACTTGACTCAGGTCCTCTAACTGCACTTCAGCATTTGGCCAGGCACATTTATAAGAGGTATTTTAAATTCTCTGCTTATTAGCTCCTATAATCTTCACCCCCATCCTGCTTCAAAGGCAAAGTGACACTAATTTAAGTTCATTTGCCAAAAAGGCTGAGAGAAGGACAATGACTTTGCCAAAGGTCACTTGGCTAGGAAGTCACAGCTGTCCCATAATTTAAGAGTTAAACAGGTCCCAGCAGCAATCTGGTCCCAGCCATGACTGAAAAGGATGCCCATGCTATGCCATGTCCTACGAGTGGTCTCTCAGCCCTGTTTTATGGTCTCCAGGAAGGAAGAAATCCACAGCCTCTTGAGGCAGCTCCTTGCACTTGAGGGTTGCATTTCGTGGGTCTCTTTGACCTCAAGAACAGACCCCAGGCTCTTCTCCCAAGTCTGATTTTCTTCAAGTGAAAGATCTCTGCTTCCTTCAAATAGTCCTTACATCACATGGAATTAGGTGGTTTCTGATACTTTTCAATGTCCAGTTTCAGAAACTGTTTCCATCCCCATTCTACTGATCCCCATGTGCACAAGGGACTGAGGCAAAGAAGTCTGAATGCAGGAGCTCTGGCGGGTCACATGGGGCTAGATTTGTGACAGATTTATTCTGGGAAACAAAAGCCACGGAACTGCAGCCAAGGACAGAGGGATTCTACATGTACCGGGTATAATTCTGCCATAGGGACGTGTGAGCTGCTACCTGAGGGCTGTGAGAACACACGTTCTTTCTCCTGGGTTTGCTGTGGATCTTTCAGACCAGGGTGTGCCAGCCAGTCCATTATAGAATCAGTCATCAGTACAGGGAAGAAAAGCATTCTGGACCCACCTGCGGAGGGCAAGGAAGCCAAATCCTTGAATGCCCCCAGATGCTGGGACTTTTACAAGATAACTCATTCCAGAGAAATCCTCCTTATAAACTGGCCTTTCCTCTTTCCTGAGCCCAGTTGACTTTAAATGGAATATCTTTGGATGGTGTTTTGTGATTTTAGGGAAAGGTTCAGATTTGCTCCTACAAAATGATGCTCTTGGACTCAATTAAAGTGAAAGTAAAATTTAATTATACAATGCACGGAATAAATCGCTTGCAATAACAACTAATACAGCAAATAACACATAACAGACAAAAGACAAAGAATAATAAGAATTATGATTAGAATAGCAGAAAAAGAGAATACGTTACATCATATCACCGGTCGAGGGAACTTCAACTCTAATTTACGGCTGAGAGGCTCCGGTATTTCAGCCTGTGAGTCTCGATCGGGAAAGTCCTAGGCAGATCGTCATCTCCATAGGTGAGGCTTCCAAGTGGAGAATGCTTTGCTCACTCTTTATAGGAGTCCAAACAAAGAAGGCTTTGGGCCAAATGAAGACCTCATCTAAGACAAGGACGTACCAACTAGAGCTCCAGGTGGTTATAATCAAATGTTGCATTGATAAGGGGGCCAGTCCTTATCAACAGCAACAGTTCCAAGGAGTGGCGAGTTCCTGGAATCATATAATTGGAGCTAAAACACAGGTGGTACATGCCTGTCTTATAGATTAAAAAGGAAAGAGTTGAAATATATGTTCTTATGGGTCAAGGAACGTTCAGGTTTTCATAGGAGAAGGAGTTAAAATATATGCTCTTGGGTGAGAGAGTAGTCAAGTCCTCACAGGGGGAGTCATGTCCTTCCTCGATTGGGTTCTCAAGGTTTACATGGGAATTAGGTTCATATGGGGAAAGTCACATCCTTACAATGATTTGAAATGAACTTACTACTAATAAGGAGATTTCTTATTCAGATGGATACATTTGGGAGGCTGCTCCTGTAACCTTCTAATGATTGGAATGAGTCAAGTATAACTGAAGTGACTGAACAACAACAAACAATAGTTGCTATGCAATCAGCATATCTATTGTATACATGTAATTATAATTACATAATGTATGTTGTATTTATCATATAAATATAATGCTATAACAGTATTACACATGTGTACTATAGCAATACATTGTGTTCCTGTGTGTGCATTGTATATGTATCTTATAAATTATGTATTGTGAATGTATCATATCTACACATATATTTTGCTGTTTCCTCATGAAGATAATTTCCAATATGAAGATAATAGCACCAATCTCACAAAGTTATAGTGAGACTGAAGTGAAATAATATCTGTAAAATGAAAGCTCTGGATATTATTTGGTTCTCACAGAAGCAGGTGAAGTAGGTAATATTGTTATTCCATTTTACAGTTAGGAAAACTGAGACTGAGAAGTAACTTGCCCAGGGTCACACACAGAGCCAGTGTCTGAGGCAGTTTTTAAATTCAGATCTTTCTAACTACCAGCCCAGGGCTCAGCCTCCTCTACTACCTGGGTCCTGATTTTGCCACAACCCAAGATACCTCCTATTTCCCAATCCAGACTTCATTCCTAAGTCACCTTCCTAAAACTCTAGTTCTGTGTTTCTCCTTCATGATTGTTTACTGAAAGTTTGTTGACATTCTTGTTCAATTGTGTTTGACTCTTTGTAATCCCAATTGGAGTGTTCCAACAGAGACACAGGTGCAGTTTGCCATTTTCTAATTCAGCTCATTTTACAGGTGAGGAAACTGAGGTAAACAGGGTAAGTGACTTGTCCAGGGTCACACAACTAGGAATGTAGGCAGTAATGAAACTTGGGTCTTCTGGTCTCCGAGACCAGTACCTCCTAGCTGCCCATTAATTTAACAAATGCTTAATATACTATGTGTTCACCCTCCTCCCACTTGGGTCTTTCAGGGTGATGGGGTCTTTACAAAATTTTGAAGCTTTTCCAGAAACTCTGGATTGCCAGAAGGGGCAATAATGCATTCTGAGGAGAAATGTAGAGTGGCGTACCAAAACTAAGTCTAAATACAAGCACTTCAACCCCACAGCCAATTCCAAGCAGTCTTCAAGATAGGTTTTGAGGGCTGGTCCCTTTGTTCAGATTGCCCATGTGCCCACTGCTTTCTCTCCTTTTCCAACTGTTGTCTCTGCCTGGGGGTAGATACAGATATAGATGCCAATGGATTGGTTTTCCATCAATTATCAGCCTGACTGGGGAGGTTTTTTTGGGGGGTGACTTTCAAAAATACTTTCAAATGACATTTAGACTGTCATTTAACCACCTAGTTTGCTTGGTTTTTTTTTTTTTTGTTTGTTTGTTTGTTTGTTTTGTTTTGTTTAATTTGCTGAGGTAATTGGGGCTAATTGTCTTGCCCAGGGTCACACAGCCAGGAAGTGTTAAGTGTCTGAGGTCAGATTTGAACTCAGGTCCTCCTGACTTCAGGGCTGGTGCTCAACCCACTGCACCAACCAGTTGCCCCAACCACCTAGTTTTAAGATACGTATGTATGTATGTATGTATGTATGTATGTATGTGTGTATGTATGTATATTTGCCAGTCAGCACCCTCAATACAAAAGGTGTAGAGCCTGAATGGCTGACCCAGTTGAGGTGTTTCATTAAATGCAATTTGACCATATCTCTTAGCTGCTCCTGTGCTCCCTCTACCTGGTGATTCCTCGGATTTGCTTCTGGTGTAGAAATCTGTGATCCTATGTCTCCTTCCCCAAGCACCTCATGGCTGAAACAGGGAGTGTTTCAGACTCAAGCAAAATAAATCTCTCTGAATCCCTTGGCCTTCTAAAGAGCTGTTCCTTGTATCTTCAGCATTCAAGTTAAGGTGGAGATTAATTTCACTTCTGGAAGGAAACATGAATGAATGAGTAAGTGAGTAAGTGAGGGAAATGGGGGCAAGTATTTATTAGGCACCTACTATTCAACAAGCAGTAATTCTTAGGGAATAAAAACTAGAGCAAGATACAGTCTCTACCCTCAGATGACTTTTATTGAAATGTTACACACGACAAAGATGGGGGATGATGATCCCATGAAAGAGAGTTCTGGTCCCGGGTGTCCCGGCAATGCTGAGCAGAACTATGGGGCAGCTGATGCTTCATCATTCCCAGGACTAGGGGCAGTGCTGAATACTGTTCTGGGGCAAAAAAGGGAATGTTTGTGTGGCACAGAGGCACAATATTAGGCTAAAGCTAGACCAGAAGGCAAGATGCCTGGGGGGACCCTGGTTTCCTGTGACTGGACAAAAGATAACACAGGGTTTGGGGTCAGCTAAAGAGAGAAAGCAGGATTAGGTGGCTTGGGACACTCTCACCCATTAAGACAACTGAGATCCAGGAAGGGCTCCAAAGAGAAAGGAATTAACGGCCTTAGGGAGATATGGCACTGCCTCTAAGGTCCAGTTTTAGGCAGTGACTGTCCTAGGGCAGGAAGGAGATTCAGGAGTAGGACAGGTGGTCTCATGCCCAGATTCCTACTGTGGCATAACTTGCATGTGGATACTGGTACCCAATCTTTATTTATTCAGATGTGCAATGAGGAATTTTCATGCCTGGACAAGAGTAAGAACCTAGCAGGAGAAAGAGGGAGTCCAATCTGATTTCCTATCTAACAGCTTTCTATTTTATTCTTTCTGACTCATTTTAAAATCTACACCTTCTGCATTGATAAAGGACCCATTAATTGGGTTAAAGAACTAGTGCCCTATTTTGGTGATGACTGCCTTTCCCAGAGTTCTTGGCACTCTCAGGCTCTTCTCCATAATGGTCCAGTGAGACTAGTTGTGGTCATCTGTGGTAGAGGGAACTTGCAAAAATCAACTCATGTATCTTGCCAGATGAAGGCAGGGAAACTGCTGACAGCCTGGGCTGGCCTCCTCAGGCCATCATGACAAAGAATCAGTTTCATCTCCCAATAAAAACTCTGATTTGGCTCAGCATCACATTGGAAGCTCTCATGGACAGCTGCCAGATACAGCTATATTTCTCATCCATACTCTTCCCTGTCTGACAATTCCAGCTTTCCCTGCTTGGTAGCTAGATCCTCCCACCCTTCTCAGGTCCCACTGGGACTGTGCTGGGCTCACAGAAAACAAAATTATTTCATTCCTGAAGAACAAGAAATCTTTCCCTCACATCTCACAGAAGATGTCCACTGAGATCCATTTCATAAAAAGTATAAGGAGAGCCGCAATCTGCTGTGAAACCACTTTAGCTTCTTTCATGTCTGATTCCTCCCACTTTCTCCATCCCTATTACCCAAAAGTCTTCCCAGGGACTTTCCTTCATAGGGTGCTTTGGGGAATAGTTCTGGGATGCTTTATTCTGTGGATATGATTTGTATGTACCTGGAAGCCTGGGCCTGAATCACCCATAAATAACAAAAGTGAGACAATTGGACACAGTCTCAGCCTTGGAATCAGGAGACCGGGATTCTGGTTATGTGACTCTAAATGAGTCAGCATCTTCAGCAACTCTAAGAGAGAGGCAGGTTGGAGTTGGTGAAGGAAATTTGGGCACTGGGAGTTCCCTACACAGTTCTAGATTAACAACACAGTACACTGAAATTCATGACACCTCTTTGAAAAGCTTTTTACCTCATTCAGCTGGGCTCTAGCATAACCTTTGGGAATCAGGTGCACTGAGCATCATCATCCCCATTTCACAGGTAAAGAAGGTGACTAGGAGAGACTAAGACAGAAGAGACTTCAGAGGCCAGAAGTCCCATCTCCTCATTTCTAGATAATGAAGCTGAAAGTCAGAGAGGGAAGGGGTCTTCCTGGGGCCAGAAAGAGCGGAAGTGTCAAAGCCAGGAGGGCAATTATTATCTTTCAGGTAGCTGGTGGGTGGAGGAATGGAGGGAGGGAGGCAGAGAGAGTGCAAGGGAATATAATGGGAAATGAAGGTGAGCTAAAATAAACAAGGTCAATAATATAGGTATGAAAATAATATATTGGTTTAAACAGATATTTGGGCCAAAAAGAGAACAATCCCTATCTGCATTCTCAATTTCAGAAATTAGATTCTGGATCCCTTGGCCCACTGACCCCTAGATCAGCTTCTATTCTTCATCTCACTCATTTTGATTAGTCCATGCTGTCATCCTGAGTCATGTCAAATTTTGTCACAAATGACCCCAGCTAGTCTTACTGAAGCATTATGGAGAAGAGCCTAAGAGTGCCAAGAATTGTGGGAAAGACAGAGTCATCACCAAGGTAGGACACTAGTTCTTTAATCCAATTAATGAGTCCTTTATCAATGCAGAAAGTGTGGATTTTAAAATGAGTCAGAAAGAATAAAATAGAAAGCTGTTAGGAAATCAGATTGGACTCCCTCCTTCTCCTGCTAGGTTCTTACTCTTGTCTAGGCATGAAAAGTCCTCATTGCACACATGTTTAAATAAAGATTGGGTGCCAGTATCCACATGCAAGTTTTCTTCAGTAGGAATCTGGCCATCAGACCATCTGTCCTATCCCTGAATCTCCTTCCTGCCCTAGGACAGTCACTTCCTGAAACTGGACCTTAGAGGCAGTGCCAAACTTTCCTAAGGCCATTAATTCATTTCTCTGTGGAGCCCTTCCTGGGCCTCAGATGTCTTAATGGGTGAGAGTGCCCTAAGCCTGCTCTTTCTTTTTAGCTGACCCCAAACCCTGTGTTATCTTTTGTCTAGTCATTGGAAACCAGGGTCTCCCCAGGCATCTTGCCTTCTGGTCCTGCTTTAGCCATATTGTGCCTCTGTAGCACACAAACATTCCCTTTATTGGCCCAAACAGTATTCAGCACTGCCCCTAGTCCTGGGAATGATGTAGCATCAGCTGCCCCGTGGTTCTGCTCAGCATTGCTGGGACACTCCGGACCAGAACTCTCTTCCATGGGATCATCATCTCCCATCTATGTCATGTGTAACATTTCAATACAAATCATCTGAGATAGAGACTGTATCTTGCTCTAGTTTTTATTCCCCAAGAATTATTGCTTTTTGAATAGTGGGTGCCTAATAAATACTTTCCCTCATTTCACTCACTCACTCACTCACTCATTCATGTTTCCTTCCAGAAATGAAATTAATCTCCACCTTAACTTCAATGCTGAGGATACAAGGAACAGCTCTTTAAAAGGCCAAGGTTATTCAGAGAGGTTTATTTTGCTGAGTCTGAAACACTCCGGCATGGAACAGCCATGAGGCACTTCGGGAAGGAGACACAGGATCACAGATTTCTACACCAGAAGCAAATCTGAGGAATCACCAGGAAGAGGAAGCACAGGACCAGCTAAGAGACATGATCTCTTGCATTTAATGCAATCCATTCAGACTCTGGACCTTTTGTATTGAGGGTGTTGGAGGGCAAATATACATACATACATATATATCTTAAAACTTGGTGGTATGTATACATACCTATGTATCTTAAAACTAGGGGGTTTGGGCAACTAGTTGGTGTAGTGGATAGAGCACCAGCCCTGAATTCAGAAGGACCTGAGTTCAAATTTGTCCTCAGACACTTAACACTTCTTGGTTGTGTGACCCTGGGCAAGTCACTTAACCCCAATTGCCTCAGCAAATTAAAACAAACCAACCAACTAACAAAGTAGGTGGTTAAATAACAGTCTAAATGTCATTTGAAAGTATTTTTGAAAATCACCCCTCAAAAAAACTCCCAGTCACTCTGATAATTGGTGGAAAACCAATCCATTGGCATCTATATCTGTATCTGCCCCCAGGCAGAGACAACAGTTGGGACAGAAGGAGAGAAAGCAGTGGACACATGAGCAATCTGAAGAAAGGTTCCAGCCCTCAAAACCTACCTTGAAGACTGCTTGGAATTGACTGTGGGGTTGAAGTGCTGCATTTACACTGAGTTTGGGTACCCCATCCTACATTTCTCCTCAGAGTGCATTATTGTCCTACTGTGGCAATGGAAAGTTTCTGAAAAAGCTTCAAAATTTTGCAAGGATCCTTCACCCTGAAAGACCCAAGTGGGAAGAGGGATGACACATAGTATTAGGCATCTGCTAAATTAATGGACAGCTAGGTGGTACTGATCTTAGAGACTAGAAGACCCAAATTGCATTCCTGCCTAAGATACTTTCTAGCTGTGTGACCCTGGGCAAGTCACTTGCCCTGTTTGTCTCAGTTTCCTCACCTGTAAAATTAGCTGAATTAGAAAATGGCAAACTGCACCTGTGTTTCTGTTGGGAACACCCCAAAGGGGGTCACAAAGAGTCAGACACAACTGAACAAGAATGATAACAAACCGGAAGCTAAGTAAACAGTCATGAAGGAGAAACATACAACTAGAGTCTTAGGAATGAAGTCTAGATTGGGAGGTAGAAGGTGTCTTGGGTTGCGGCAAAATCAGGACTCATATAGCAGAGTGGGTTTGCTGTGGATCTTTCAGACCAGAGCATCAAACCTGTGGAGAAAGGACGTGTGTTCTCACAAAGCCCCAGGTAGCAGCTCACATGTCCCTATGGCAGAATACACCCGGCACATGTAGAAGCCCTCTGTCCCTGGCTTCAGTTCCATGGATTTTATTTCCCAGAATAAATCTGTCCCCAATCTAGCCCCTTGCAACCCATCAGAACTCCTGCAATTCAGACTTCTTTGCTTCAGTCCCTCGTGCAGGATGAGAATGCAGAAGGCAAGAGAGGCCTGGTAACAGGCCTAAAGGTCTCACCTGGGCTTTTCATGGATAAGATTCAGTTCTGGGTCTGGGTTCTCTCCCTTCTTGTTCTAAGTAAGGCTGCGTACAGGACAAACCCGTAAGCCTGGTGTTACTCAGAGGATGTGAGAGCCCATCCTGGGAAAAGATCTTTCTGCAATGGGGCCATCCCACTCTGGCGTAAGTACAATAATAATTGCTGTCAGTTATAAAGTGCCTTATAAATATTCATAAAAGCCACCTGCCCTACAGAAACACTTATTGTCTCTCTTGATTCTCCCAACAGCTCTGAAAGGCAGGTGAGTTCTGATTCCCATTTTACAGATAATAACAATTATGACAATGATAGTAACAATAGTTAATATCTATATATGTGCCGACATGTGATAAAAGCCTTATAATTGTTAATTGAGCATCAGACCAACCCTAAGAGACAGGAGCTGTTAAAATCCCCATTTTATAAATGAGGAAACTAAGGTAGATAAAAGTTAAGTGTCTTACCTAGAGTCATACAGCCAATCAGTGTTTGAATGTGGATTTGAACTCATGGTCTTGTGCTTTATCCACTATTCCGTGAGATAGCTTTGGGTATCCTTGTGTGGGACAGACAAAATCTTATCAATGGAAATTCTCTCCAACCAAAGAGCAGGCCCAGATAAACTGAAGAAGCAGCATAAATTAGTAATAGATTAGGAGTGAAGGGATTTTGGTTCAAATCCTGATGACTACATCTGTGACCTTGAGCAAGTAGCTCAACTCCTGTGGGCCTCAGTTTACTTCCCTGCTAAATGAGGTAAGGTCCTTTCTGGCTCTATATTTAAAATTTGACAGGGATGAGCACTGGGCTTAGAGTCACAGGACCTTGGAGTTATGACTCTGATCTTTGCTAGCTGAGACAAATCATTTCTTGTCTCTGCCTCAGTTTCCCTATCTGTAAAATGAGGGAATTATACTAGATAATTTCTGTGATCCATTTCTGTTCCAAATCCCAATATTTTTCTGGTAGCCTTAAAGCACCTAGGACATAATTTTATAATATAGCTTGACACAGCATGCTCTACTGTATACAGTAGACACTCGATAGGTGCTGAATGAAGAAATGAAATCCAACTTACTTTATAAGCTTGACATATGCCTCCATTATTTTTAATATTTTCTCCTAGTGTGCCAATCCCACTGACCTGTGGGTATGAGAGAGAAAAAGCAGGATCATGGTAATTAGACATTTCAAACAACTCTCCTCCAGCACTGTTCTATAATGTTCCTTGAAATCTTCCTGCTTTGTGTTACTACTGGGCTTATATCCCAAAGAGATATTAAAGAAGGCAAAGGGACCTGTATGTGCAAAAATGTTTGTGGCAGCCCTTTTCATAGTGGCAGAAGAGAAGGAGAATGGCTGAATAATTTGTGGTATATGAATGATATGGAATATTATTGTTCTATAAGAAATGACCAACAGGATGAATACAGAGAGGCTTGGAGAGACTGACATGAACCGATGCTGAGTGAAATGAGCAGACCAGGAGATCATTATGGACTGCAACAGCAAGCTTATGTGATGATCAATTCTGATGACTGTGGCTCTTTTCAACAATGAGAGGATCTGTAATATGCTCTCTAAAATGTAATATTCTCTT
The DNA here is from genome assembly GCA_016696395.1 of Antechinus stuartii. Lineage (NCBI taxonomy): Eukaryota > Metazoa > Chordata > Mammalia > Dasyuromorphia > Dasyuridae > Antechinus > Antechinus stuartii. The sequence continues at coordinate 668,121 of MU176946.1, forward strand.
GGGGTTTCCATGGGGTCTCTGGAAGCAGCCTTCATTTCAGGTCAGTAATCACCCCAAATGCATCCAGGTATTAAAGTCCAAATCCTTTCTTGTCTCTTTCCAAGTCTTGTCTCCTTTCCTGTGGCCCGGTTAGCTTTCTTAGAGGCCTTCTGTTCCTCTTGATTATGAGAGCTTGAGCTCCGGCCTGCCTTCTCTGGCTTCTGAATCTCCCCAACTGAATCCTGGTTGAGGCTCCTAGCTTATATGTGCTCTCTTACAGGTGTGAATCCTATAAAACTATAGTAAGTTCTAAATACATGTACTGAACTAGAGAACTGTTAAGTACCATGCTAAATTAGATACCTATTGTCTCTATCAATTCCACTGACTTGGCACTTTGTTTCAAGTTTTGGCCCATAACAAGGATCCAAATCAATTTCAATTGATCAGTAATGAACAGAACAAGCTACACCCAAAGAAAGAACACTGAGAAATGAGTGTGGACCATAACATAGCATTTACACTCTTTCTGTTATTGTTTGCTTGTATGTTTGTTTTTTTCTTCTTGTGTTTTTACCTTCTTTCTAAATCCCACCTTTCCTGCACAACAAGATAACTGTATACATATTTAACATATATTTTAATATATTTAACATGTATGGGACTACCTGCCATCTAAGGGAGGGGGTGGGGAGGACAGAAGGTTTTGCAAGGGTAAGTGTTGAAAAATTACCCATGCTTATGTTTTGTATAAAAAGCTGTAATAAAAAATAAAATTTAATTAAAAAAAAAGAAATCTGCCTGCTCTGCTCTGACAATGCCTTGCAATTATAGTGCTTTCCCTCTGAACATTCCCAAGCTTCCTCCAAGGCTCAGATCCATTGCCACCTCCTCCAGGAAGCCTTTCCTGATCTTTTACAATACTCCTGCTCTTTCTTTCCTCACAGTATCTTCTGCTTTCTCTGGTTTTTCGTGCAGGGCCTGCTAGAGCTATTTTTTGTCTCTTGATTTATCTTGTATATACTTGTATCCACACCCACTGCCTCCTCTTATTAGAATGTAACTTCTCTATCCTGCAAATAAATCCAGGAGAGATGTTTTAAAATCATGATGTCTTTCTCCTTGTTATAACTGACCTAAAATAATAGCTAGCACATAGTAAGTAGATGCTATAAAAACTCTTGTTGTTTCGGGAAGTTGCTCAGTCCCCTCCCAACCTTGTACACATTTCTGGAATATAAAATCAGAAATGATAGAAACTTGGTAATTTTCCTTCCAGAGCTACTTTGTATCTCTTGATTTATCTTGTATAGACTTGCATCCATACACAGTCTCCCTCATTAGAATGTAACTTCTCAAGGGCAGGGACCTAATATAATATATAGCACATAGATGCTTTAACAACTCTTGTTGGAGACTATATGATGATCAATTCTGATGGACGTAGCTCTCTTCAACCTTGAGATGATTCAAATGAGTTCCACTTGTTCAGTGATGAAGAGAGCCATCTACACCCAGAGAGAGGCCTGTGGGAAGAGAATGTGGAACACTACATAGCATTCACACTCTCTCTGTTGTTATATGCTTGCATTTTTTTCTGTTTTCATTTTTCTTCCTTCTTGATCTGATTTTTCTTGTACAACAAGATAACTGTATAAATATGTATACACACTTTGGATCTAATATGTATTTCAACATATTTAATATGTATTGGACTACCTGCCAGCTAGGGGAGGAGGTGAGAAGAAGGAGGGGAAAATATGGAACAAAAGATTATGCAAGGGTCAATGTTGGAAAAATTACCCATGCATATGCTTTATAAATAAAAAGCTTTAATAAAACATTTAAATAAATAAAATAAAAAGAAGGAAAATAGGAGAAGAGAAATAGAAAGATAGAGTTAATTAACTGTTTCTCAGCTAATTCACAAAAGGATATGAGTTTTATGTTTATGTTATTTACAAAGAATGGGATAGATGAATAGTTACTTGGAATTACAGAGTAACAGAGATAGAAACTATAGAGCTATATAAATGAGATATAAACTTATTGTTAATAATAACTGTTATCATTGTTATTATCATAGAGATTTACTCAAACCTCCTTTGATAACCTAGTGTTTTTTTTTTTACTCTACTTTTTCAAGAACTTAGAGACATCATTTATTTAGATCTCTGACTTCCTAAACCATTGTCAGGTAATCATTTCTTCACTTATTGATGTTTCTAAGCATAATGCTTTTAAAGTATTATGTAATACAAAAAAAAATTAAACAAAGCAAAGATTTAGAAAACCTAGAGCTTGACTCTTAGCTTAACACATTCTAGTTGTATGACTGGACAAATCACTGAAATTCTCCAGATCTTGTTTTCCTCATCTGTCAAATAGGGATAATACTTTACTCAACAAACCTATATTGAATATTTATTATGTATCAGTAAATTATGGGAATAAAAATACACCTGGATTATTTAGTTCACGGGTTTATTAGAAAGTTAGAACCTTGTAAATTGTAGATCTATACAGATGAGTTATTATCATTATAATTTTCATCATTATTAAAGAAATTCCTCCTGGAAAAAAACAAAAAACAAAACTCTTGTTGGTTGGTGCAGCTGCTCAGTCCCATCCTAACCCTGAACATCAGGTCCAGCATGTAAAACCACAAACAATAGAAACTTGTTAATTTTCCTTCCAGAGCTACTTTGTAACTCTTTATTTATTTATATTTATATTTAACATAGTGTCTGGCATCTAGTAGGTGCTTTCAAAATTCTTGTTGGTTGATTGATTAATTTCATGATGCAACTGAGGAGTCCCAGTCCAGCCCATTGACCCCCCAGGATTTTATTTGCCTAGGTTCCTTCGGGAGCTGGGTGCTGTACCTGGCAAGGTGAGGATGTCACTCTCACTCACAAGCTAGCTGCCTGGCAGGTCTCAAGGGTAGTTGCTGTACTGATACACCACACAGGTTCCTTGACCTGCTGGGATGGGAAGTTACTCCATCAGTCCAACATATTTTTATCTTTGTCAGAGCTCCTACTTGGGGGAGAAGTGGGAAGGAAATGAAACAGGTGAGGGCAGAACTGATTCTGGAATACCAGGGATGTCAACACAACCCAAAAATACTGAACAGAAAGAAAATGAGCTACTTCTACTGCTGGGTGGTGACTGAGGATCATTTGAGAGTTCATATAAGCAGCTAGCTAGCTCAATAGATAAATGCAGTGGTCCTCAAAGTGTAGTCCAAAGAAGTGTTGGGGTCTCTGAAACCCTTTCAGAGGGTCTACAAATTCAAAATCATTTTTTTTATTTCTAATGTAGTAAATAGCTATAAATATAACCCATGTGAATAAAAACTCTTTGAGCAGATCCTCGATAGTTTTTTTTTTAACAACATGAAGATACTGAGAACAAAAGTTTGAGAACTACTGAGATCGAGCATAGGGCTTGAAATCAGATAGACGCATTATCTAGAGTTCAAATCTGGCCTCAGATACTGACTAGCTGTGTGACTCATTTGTACCTGCTTGCCTCAATTTCCTCATTTGTAAAAGACAAGGAAATGGCAACTCCTATCATTCTACCAACAGAACTTTAAATAGAAGTAGAGTCAAGATGGCAGAGTGAAGGTAGGGACTTGCCCAAGTTCTCCCTTTAAATAATGACTCTAAATATATGTTAGAAGGCCAGAACCTATAGAAAAACAGAGGGGAACAATTTGCCAGATAAAGGTACCTTGGAAGGTTGGCAGAAAGGGTCTGTTGCATAAAGGTAGGTCTGGAGTGTAATTATGGTACAGACTGTACCATTCCAAACCAGGCCTCAGGAAACCAGGGACAGGGAGTCGTGCTTCTAAATTGGCTGCAGTGGCAGTAATTTCCAGACCTCTCAGCCCACAAAAAACAATGACAACAGCAAGACTAGGGGATGAGGGGAGCCCCAGCACAGGATCAGGCTCTGGAGGGCACTGAATCAACAGAGATACAAGCAGTGCTACAGTAGCCACAGCAATATCAGCAACAGCACTGGCTCCTTCCTAGATCGAAGCTCAGATGGGGGCTGGAACAGTGGTCAGAGAGAGATTGCAGGGGCCTCTTTCATGGCACTATGGCAAGACTCAGTGGCTTTGTTCATACTCAGATCTGGGTAGCAGTGCTGGCTCACAATACAGTTCCTGAGAAAGATTTCTAAAACCCCCTGAAGCTTGCTTGGGACATTATACGTTCCATCTGGAAACAGAACCCTACTTTATTTATTTTTTTAATTAAAGCTTTTTATTTACAAAACATATGCATGGGTAATGTTTCAGCTTTGACCCTTGTAAAGCCTTCTGTTCCAAATTATCCCCTCTCCCCCCCCCCCCATATGACAGTAGTCTAATACATGTTAAATATGTTAAAATTTATGTATACATATTTATAGTTTTCTTGCTGCACAAGAAAAATTGGATCAAAAAGGAAAAAATAAAATTGGGAAAGAAAATGAAATGTAAGCAAGTAACAACAGAAAGAGTGAGAATGCTATGTTGTGATCCACATTCAGTTCCCACAATGCTCTCTTTGGGTAAAGATGGCTCTCTTTATCACAAGATCATTGGAACTGGTCTGAATCATCTCATTGTTGAAGAGAGCCATGTCCATCAGAATTGATCATCATATAGTTTTGTTGTTGCTATGTATAATGATCTCCTGGTTCTACTCATTTCACTTAGCATCAGTTCATGTAAGTCTCTGCAGGCCTCTCTGAAATCTTCCTGTTGTCATATGGAATAATATCCCATGACATTCATATACCATAACTTTTTCAGCCCTTCTCCAGTTGATGGGCATCCACTCAGTTTCCAATTTCTTGTCATTACCAAAAGGGCTGCCACAAACATTTTTGTACATGTGGGTCCCTTTCCCTCCTTTAAGATCTCTTTGATATAAGCCCAGTAGTAACACTGCTGGATCAAAAGATCTGCACAGTTTGATAACTTTTTGAGCATAGTCCAAAAGAATGAAAAAATGAGGTGGGGGAATGTTTTTCCAGTGTCTTATTGGAAAAACAAATGACTTAGAAAATAGATCCATGAGAGATTTTTTTTAATTATGGTGTCTTTCTCCACCTCCCCATGACATCGAACCAGAGTTCTATGATGGGAATAGTTTTCTGTAATTTTCACTTTGCTTCACTTATTATACACGGGTACAGTACAGCACAAGAATGTAGCCATTATGAGAGTGTTGATAATGTTAAGCTGCATTGTAAGTTTCTGACTCCCAAGCCAGAAAAGACAACTCTGAATAATTTCAATTACAAAATTGAATTACAATTAATTGAATTGAAATACAAAAATGAGCATGTTCATTACACATATCATATAGATATGAAAACCCTAATAATTTTTAAATTCTCTCCTTTCAACCAAAGGTCAGATGACCCTAAAGATTGATGGAGAACATTTACTTGAGACATGATTTTGATTTTATATAAGAGTAAGTGAGTTACAACATGAATGCCAAGGTGGATAGCAAGGCAAATTATGAAGAGAAATATCATACTAGGACTTCCGGTTAAGATGGCGGAGAGGAGGCACATAGCTGCATAAGCTCCACGCTTTCTCTCACTATCCATTTCATTACAAACCTCTGAATTAATGCTTGACTGAAAAAAAAACCACAAATAGTTACCAAGAGAAGCCATCCTTGAGATTCGCCAAGAAAGGTTTGTCTTTACTGGAGGGCTGAGACGGTTTTAGATCGGGCGCAGGCTGAGGGCAGCGGCAGTGAGAGCACGGGAGCAGACTGGAGAGGGGGTGGGGAGTGATCGCAACCATCTCTGCGGGGAGAGTTTCGCTACAGGACTGGATACTTTGCTCCGGCAGCAAGTCAGCAGCCCAGCAGAGAAGCTAAAAACACCAGGGCTGAAGAACACAACCCCAAACAGCTGGAGTCTCTCGGGACCTGGCCGCCCCCCCTTTCCCCCCCACAGTGACTCAGCACGCGCTGGGATCTCAGAGCGCAAGCGCACACAGTCCTGCTAGTGCCTCACTGCTGCCCCCTGCAGTCTGTAGAGGAAGCTCGATAACATACCCAGCCCCTCCCCCAAAGAAAGACTCCAGTTTTTTCTGTTTTTCTTTGGTAGTTTGTCTCTGATTATTAGACAGAATGAGCAAGAAGCTGAAGAGGACTTTAACCCTTGACAGCTTCTATACAGATAGAGAGCAGACTCTAAATCCTGAGGAGACTAAAAACAGACTGTCTCCAGGTGAATCCCCAAAGGAGGAGATCATCTGTTCCTCAGCACAGATGAACCTCATAGAAGTGATTTAAAAGGCTCTCACAAGGGAGCTAGAAGAAAAATGGGGAAAGCAGAGTGAGGCTTGGCAAAAGGAGAGGGAAGCTTGGGAAAAGGAGAGGGAGGCTTGGCAAAAGAGCCTGGAGAAAGTTAAAGAGAGAGTGGATAAAGAAGTAAAAT
>MU176946.1:679561-700641 GCA_016696395.1 Antechinus stuartii
TTCTGCAAACATATATTGTATCTAGGATATACTGCAACATATCCAACATATAAAGGACTGCTTGCCATCTAGGGGAGGGGGTGGAGGGAGGGAGGGAAAAAAAAATCGGAACAGAAACGAGTGTCAATATAAAGTAATTATTAAATAAAAAATTAAATAAAATAAAAAAAAAGAAATATCATACTAGGAAGGGAAGAATGGAAAATATTGCTGAAATTTGTAGGCAGTCTACTTGTTTACAGAACTATGCTCTTTCTCTGTGAGAGGATTGGCTCATATAGAAACATTCTCCCCCAGTGATGGTGCAGGTCCTCCTCTCTGGATAATTAGTGTGTCCAGTACCCTATGATTTTGCAATATCACAAAGGCAAGTGAATAAACATGCATTTGGAGATTGGTTTCCCTGCACGTTCCAGTTCTATGGCTACTTCTGCTGAGAGGTTCCAGACAGACAGGCACCATGTGCCAAAGGTGGCTGTGGGACCAAGCAATCTATCTATTGGATAGATGCCAATAGAACTGTAATGGGCAAGAAAGCAAGCTGCTTTTGGCAATGGAGTGACGATTTTAATCAGAGAGTAACTTCAGCAAAGTGATTCCCTGGAAATGGAGACCATTTGGGTATACTGTAGACAAAAGCACAGAAGCCTTCCCAGAAAGGAGGAAAGCTACAATATAGAATAGAGCCATGTAAGAAAGTGCTGCAGAAGGAGACAATTCAGTGTCAAAGATCCTAGAAGGTGAATCCTAGGCAGAGTAAGGGAAACTCACACAATACAATGCTCCCAAAAATAGGTATTTAGCCTTGCTGGGATTTTTACATCAACTGAACAGATGTCTTTACAATTGTTTTTATTGTGGACAAAGGCCAGAGTTCTGATACCTGATCTGTTAGGGCAGACACTTTTACTTCTCATACTATGGGGACTTATAAGATGCCCCAATTCTAATAAGGGAAAGCTGGCCTCAGGATCTGGCCAGAGAAATCAAATGAAACATTTAGGAAAGAACCCACTAGGAAAGAATTCAAAATAAAGATAAAATTACATTGCATGGAATTCAACCATCCAATGTGAAGGCCCATATGACTTCTTATTTCCTGGATGCAGAATAGAACTTGGGTTTCTAGAGAGATCAACTATTTCTGTGTCATCTGTTGGCCTTGACATATAGTCTGTGACTTCAAGAAAACTTTCCCCAAATTCCTGCTTATTTTTATGCCAAACTGCAATATATTGAAATCATAATGAAAAAACTTGTGATATGGAAAGGATGACTATAGTTAAACACACACACACACACACACATATGTGAGAGAGAGAGAGAGAGAGAGAGAGAGAGAGAAATACAGAGAGACAGAGAAAAAGAGACAGAGACAGAGATAGAGAGAATGAGAAACCTGAAAATTTTGGGACAACCTTAAATTGGCTTCTGCATATATATACTTATGTTTCAGTATGAAGTGTCCCATCATGGAAAGATTTATGACTCTCTTGAACCTGATGGGTCAGTCACCAATGTTCCTGTACAAAAAATAGAGAATAAGGAGCATCAGATCAGCTAAGGGGAAAGATGTCCAAAAGTCAAGACAGTTGGAAACCTTGATTGTGTAGTTGGGAGTACAGTGAAATTTCAAGGCCAAATCATAGTCTGTGTCTATCAGTGGGACAAAGTTCATCCCCAGCAATGGTGGCCATTTCCCACTTGTATCTCCTCCTAGCTTTATAGCCAAAGGCATTTCATATGACATGTGATATCTAAGAGAGGCTAAAAGTGTCACCTCCAACATTCAGTTTTGATTGGCTGCTAGTGCAGAGCAGAACTTTGTAGGAGAGGCAACAGAATCTGGGTTCTGAGAGGTCAGATCAACTAGGAGTATGTACCTGGACAGAACAGAGTCAGCTTTCCAAGACTAATATGAAGAAGTAACTGTATGCTTGATCATTTGCATAAGGTTTATTTTGCATTTTTTATGGATATATATATGTATGTGTATGTGTGTGTATTAATTTATTTTTTCTCCTTTCCTCCTCCCATTTTGCCCAAAAAGGCTGCAATTAAGCATGGATGTATGTCTGTGTCTGTATATTTATGTATAAATATGTTTGTGTATATAGATATGTATGTTACATATGATACACAAATATATATTTATACATATATATACATAGATATTTATAATCATAATCATACACATATTAACATTCAAATACATCTATGTATGGCTACACCATACTTATTTATCCTCTGTTTCTCTGAAGGTGGATAACATCATCCTACAAAAGTCTAAGTCTTTCCATGCTCTTCTAAATCCATCAAATCATTGTTTCCTACAGCACAGAAACATTCCAACTTTCTACTATCTAGTTATTTTAAATAATCTAAAACAATATGAATCAACATGGCTGACATATCATATAGTTTTATCAGTTCTTTTTGAGCAAGTGACCATCTAATATTACTCTTTGGGGTATGAGAGGCTTTTTAAATTTCAGTATTTTCCTCTAATGATGAACCCACTCTTCCTTATTCTCATAGTAACTTTCTATGGTTGGTTCTTTCTCTTTTGCCTGCTAATTTTTTTTTTTAATTTGTAGCAAGTTATTGGTATAATTGCCTGTAATCCTGGAATTTAGGGGTTGCTCCCTCTGATCTTAAGTCTTCATTCAATTTTTCCCTCTGTCCTAGACCTGAAACCCAAAACTCCATCCTTCTGTAAGGATGCCAGCAGCATCCTTGCCCCACTGCTTCTGCATTCACTGAGTATGTGATGATTCATTCTTACCCTAGCCCAAGACTTCCCAATACAAATGGGCATGTCCTTGCTTATGAGCTGACGTTCTCTCAATCTTCTTCATCTTTGATGGTGACTGCCTACATAGTCTGGGGGAGGACAATTATTATGGCTGGGGCAGAGCATTCCTTCTTCATTTTCCTTCCTTATTTTCAAAGGGAACTAGTCTAAAAGTATTTACATTTCATAGATGCCAAACCTCGGTCATACTTTCTCTCTTGGATCTTCTCCAGTTGTCATATGTGACCACTTGTGCTGTCCCCAGTCTTATTTGTTATAATGGTTCTACATTTTGCCCTGAGGTATAATTTTGCCTTTTTTTGTGGATGAAATCTGGAGAGCTCTGGATTTTCTGATCTAATTTGTCATCTTCTCAAATCTTCTCCTTTAATATTTTTGACCCTTTGTCCTTCTAAATGAATTTTACTATCATTTTTTCTAACTCAGTAAAATAAGCTATAAAAATTTAATTGAGATGTCATTGACTATATAGATTAGGTAAAATTGTCATTTTTTATATTACTGGCTTTGACTCTTCCTGGACATATTTCTTCAATTATTACATGATTTATTTTTGTACAATTTTTTTTTCTAAATAATTTTGTTCATGTAGTTTCTGGGTTTGTCTTGGCAAGTGTATTTCTAGGTACTTTTTTTTACTGTCTAGAGTTATTTTAAATAGGTTGCCTTTTACAATCTCTTCTTGAAGGGTTTTGTGATATATATATATGTAAATGCTGATGACTTCTGTGGATTTACTTTAATATTCTGCCACTTTGCTGAAATTATTGTTTAAAAAATCTTTTTTAGTTGAGTCTTTAGGATTTTCCAAATATGTCATCAGATCATCTTCAAAAATGGATAGTTTTTTTTTTTTTTTAAATCTCATTGCCTAGTCTGATCTCTTCTCTTTCTTCCTCTTCTGTTATTATTAGGACTTTCAAAGAACTATTGAATAATACTGGTGACAGTGACCATCCTTGTTTCACACCTGATCTTACTGGGAAGGCTTCCAGCTTATCTTCATTACAAATATTGCTTGCTAACTTTGGTCTCATTGGGAATGGGTTAAAGAGGGAATTTTTATATATATATATATATACAAGTAATGTAGAACATTAAGAAGGGACAGAGAAAATAGGGTGAGAAAGATAATGAGGGAAAATAGGAAGGATCATGAGGAAAATATACAACAAGTGATTGTATCTTAGAATGTGAATGGCAGAAGTGAGTGCAAGGGATAATGCTGTAAAAAATTACCCTGGCATAGGTTCTATCAATAAAAAGTTATTTAAAAAAAAAAAGAATGTGAATGGGACAAATTTATCCATAAATGAAAATATCAGATTAAAAATTTGAATTCAACAATATGTTGCTTTCAGGAAACATTATAAAAATGCGAGACATACACAAAAACAAGATAAAGGTCAGGAGAAGAATTTAGTATGTAAAAAAAAAAAACATACCTAATAATTATGATCTTGGACAAAGTTTAAATTAAAATAGATTGATAAAAAATAAAAAATAGAGAAACAACTCTATATGTCAGTAATTTTATTCAATATTACTTTACATCATTTAAAATACCTAGACAGTATAAAGTACCTGAGCATATACTTGCCAAAGCAGACACAGAAACTAATTGAATATAAACATAAAAAAACCTTTTTATACAAATAAACATAGATCTAAATAACACTTTTTTTATGAGCATCTAGGAAATAGGGATAATAATTTATCCTGGTATCTTGTTTATATATAGTTGTACCCATTGTGTCTCCCCAACTTGATTATGTGCTTCTTGATAGTAGAGGCTACTTTTCAATTTTGCATTTCACACAGAAATGGGATAAAAAGCCACATTACTGGATGACAAAATCCAAAAAGATATAGCCTGGCATGTATTTGCTAAATCAGTTGACTAATTAATATTAATTTGTAATGTTCCCTTCTCAGTCAAAGGCCTTCTCTTGTACCAACTTTAGCCAATTCTAGCTAAGAAACTTAGTTAGAAATCTGCATTTCTCTTCTTAATGAACAAGACCAAGTCTGAGTTAGATTTCTGTCTAGGAAGGATTCATTTCTATTCTTGTTTCTTTCATTAGAGTTTGGGGCAGCCTAGCTCATGACAGAGAAAGGAAAACAGGAAAGAATCCTGATCAGGGTGCCCAGAATAATAGAAGAAACTGAAAGACCCAGCTCCTCCCAAGATGACCCAGAATCATGAATGACTATTCTTTGAGGGTAACCATCCAACCAATTCTGAATCTAAGTTTCTCTTCCCTTGCCTTCTCTTTTCTCTTCTAACTCCTACTCTTTTTTGCCTTTTGTGTATGACAGTGCTAAGTTAGGATGGCAGAACAGGTGTAAGGGTGGGGTAAGATTGGGATGTAGAAGTGGCAGAAATGGAACAGGGCTGAAAAACTAGTTCCAATGTCATCCTACCCTTAAGCTAATGCCAGTTCTTGCCTGCTCTCATTCATCTCAGATATTCCATCCAATTTTTACATGTTAAAAATAATTTTCTCAATTAACAACAACAAAAAATTTCTCTCCCTTCCATCTTACCCCCTCTGCAATAAAAAAGAAAAACAAAAGCCTTGTTTAAAACACACATCCACACACACACACACAAACACACATTTCCTTCAGAATCATGATCTCTTGACTCTCAAGCTGGAGGTTTTCCAATTAATTTGTCTGAGTGTTCTCCTGACCAACAGCTTCCTTCAGATCTCTTACCAAGCACATCTTACTAAGTATTTGTTTGTTTGCTTTGTTTTTGGATTGGTTCAATTGTTCCACCAATTCAAAGATTATGAAGTGCTAAACTATGTGAACAGGACTGGGCTAGTTATTAGGAGTCACAAAATGAACAAAAATGGTGAACCTGGACAAACCATTTGATTCTGTCTGCCTCGGTTCTCTTACCTATCCAGCAGATAGGTTGACATTCCTAAAACACTGCTCTGATTGCATCACACTCCTACTCAAAATAATAATAATAATAATAATAATAATACTGGTGGCTCTTATTGCCTCTAAGATAATATTGAAAACTCACTAGTCTAGCACTTGAAAGCCATTACTGTCTACTATTACTCCTCCATTTCAGCCAACCAGCCAACTTTCTGTTCCATCTTCATGGTATTCCATTCTGGCTCCCTGTTGTGACACAAAGGCCTCCGTTTATGTCTGCAGTGTCCTCCTCTGATCCTCCCAGTCATTAATCTTCTCTTCCTCTTGAAATGTATTATTATCAATGGACTTGACTTAGAGTCAGGTTGCATCTTTCCTGTGGAAGGTTCCTTGAGGGTGGCCACCAGCACAGAGCCCTACATATAGCAGGTAATTCAAGAAAGATTTCAATTCAGTTGGTTCAACAGATTTTTGTCACATATCAGTCCTCTTTTGTGACAAGTTCCTAGTTTTGACTGATTCAGTACAAACTTCAGCTGGTGGTAGGCTTCTCTATCTTATACTGTGGCTGGTGGGTTTGACAGGAGGTAGAGCACTTGAGAGAGACCTTTAGGTGGCAGAACTGCATCTGGGAGGAATCCAGGTATCTGAATGATTTCTTCTAGGAGATTGAGCATGTCCCCAGGGAATGACTTGCTTTTTGAGCTGTAGTGTCAGGCACTCAGCAAGCCAAAGAAGTAGTGATGACTGGGGGAACTAATGAGTACAGTAAATAGAGCACCAGCCTGAAGTCAGCAGACCTTGAGTTCAAATCTGGTCTCAGATACTTAATACTTCCTGTGTGACCCTGGGCAAGTCACTTAACCCCAATTGCCTTAGCACACACAAAAAAGTAGTGATGACTGTATGTTTGAGAGGCACCTTGCCCATCTTCTCAGTCATGACATTTTCAGAACTAAGCCCTTGCTTATAATTACAATCTTATAATTAGATAAATAAAACTTATAAGCACCCAGTGAGGTATGTGATGGGCTGCAAGGCATCTGCTAGATTACAAGGGCTTCCCCTCTCAGAGTTCCCCTTGTTTCTCCTCTCCAGAGAGCCACATCTTACCTATCTTGTGAAATGGCATTGCTTAGCTTAGAGTAGGCTTTCTAATTTGTTCCCACACCCCAGAAAAATTGAACTTGCAATCTTAAAATCTGACATACCCACTGATTTCCTCTCCTTCCTGGCTTGAAAACTGAGAATTTTCTGCTAAAGAGCAGAGCAGCAAAACAGAATTAAGATGTTCTGTATTGATTCTTTAGGAGCCTAAATAGAATGGCTAAGATTGAGAACATCCAGAAATGACAAAAGCACCAGTCAGGCCCTCTTTAGGGATAAAATGATATCATCCCATGGACCCTTATGAGTAAACATCTTCCCATCATTCCTTTTCCCACCCTTCATTCAATTACTCTTCTCTATGACATTTTAAAATTCATTCATTATTCCATTTATTTATCAGCTCTAATTAGAGCCAATAAACATTTATTAAGTACCTACTTAATATTGTGCTGGGGCTAAAATATAAAGAGAAAATGAAAAATCAATTCCTAAAAGCTTGCATCCTAATGAGGGATAACACTTCTAATTAGAAAAGTATACATAAGATCATTTGAATAGAGAAACCTAACTCTAACACTGAGGGTATCTAGAAAGACTCCCTGTGGGAGTTGGCTTATCAGCCCAGTCTCATTCACACTGACCCATGTCAGTGATGGTGGGGTTAGTCGAGCATCTGGGCTCAGATGTGAGCTCCGGCTTCACCCTCTCTAGTGACCCAAGCTTGCCTGTCCATTTAATCAGAGGAATGAATATATCTGGGGTAGGCCCTATGGAGGCAGGAAGGCCTGCACTTGTCCTATGACCAGAGACCTTGTGACTTCTAGTTATAAAGGGAGAGTTGAGATCCTTTATGGTCAAATATTTACTCCATCTTCCCCTCTCCCATCCTCACCAATATGTTCCATAAGTAAATAAGATGGGGGAAAGCTCAAAATTCAATTAGCCATGACCTGATTGGTTGCGTTATCATTTGCTGGCTAGCTTTGGACAAAGCATCAGCACACAGAATGCCTGTTCTGGGCTTTTGGGGAATTATTCTAACTCCCAGCTCTCAGCTCTGCCCCTGCCACTGGTGGGAAAGCCAGGAGAGGGTGGAGTGCAAGAGCCTGAGCCGAGCTAAGCGTTACCTCAGCAATCAACCCTTCTGGATGTGATGTACATTTCTGCCCACATGTTCAAGATACATGTTTATTTTGTAGACTGAGAGTCCCTGGGTAGAATCTGACCCATGGAACTCATACAGTGAAGCCTCACAGAAATGGAGGGTGGGGCTTTTCTGGGCCCTTCAGTAAAAACTTGCAATTTGAGGTGAAAAGTATGGTCAAGTAGCCCCACTCACAACCCAATGTGCTGAGAAAATAACACATGGAAGAAGCATAAGATAAACTAACTTGTCCCAGCTCTGGAGAACTAGCTCCTAACATCTCACAAATCATTACAAAAGTGATAAGAAATTATATTCTGAAATAAAAAGCCCCCACTTGTAGAGGGTCCCACATGCTGCAAGGTCCCACATCCAGCAAAAGGTGTCATGTTTTGTCTTGAAAGGAAGTTCTCAGAGGCTGTTTCCAAGGAAGGATGGGAATGACACCATTGCAGAATCCAGCAGCCTTTTCCCATGACTCATAGTGGTAGTGCCTAAGAAAAATAGAAAGATATGGACATGGGTTGGTTCCTGAACTTTGAACAAAGATTTATGTGGACCAGGACACCATGCCACAAGACACCCTGGATTGTCTGCTAGGCAGCCAGTACATTTCAGTCTTGTACTCGCCTAGTGAATACTATCAGTCACTCATTTTTATTAAACTCAACTTTTATTAAACACCTTCTGTGTACACTATCAGATTCTGCTATCTAAAGGAAATACAGACTGCTTTCACAATCCAGGGACTGAGATGTTAGCAAAGCTAACTCATACAAGGTTAGTGAGAGACTAGACAATTTGTCATTTTATAAAATAGCCCCATAGAATTGGGGTGGTGGGGGACAGGACTCTATAAGAACTATTTATCACAGCCACCTATTGCCATAGGGGAGTTAGTTGGAGTTTCCAATGAGCAGATGGAGAGAGCTGAGAGGGGAGTGTCTGTGGTGAGAAAAGTGAGAAAAAGAGACCATCACTTGTACAGACTTTCTGAGTCACATGGATTACTACAGGGCAGGAGAATTAAACTAGGAGCCAACTCTGTTCATGCCCAAACCTGCTATAGAAACACAGAGATTATAGCTTCAATTCATAGTGCTTAAGTGCACTAACAACCAACCTGGAATGGTGGCCAACCCATTCTTTGCAACCTATAGAAACAAATTTAGCATGATTCTAGAGTCAGCCCATCCCAACTTCTAGCACTATTGTAAAGCAGAGAGATCAATCAGTGAAAGAGAAGGATGTCTATTAGATTAGTCACTACACCAAGATGTGATGTGATCAGTAATCAGAAGACACAATTAGTTATAAATGTTATAGGTTGCATTTGTCTAGGTGACAATGGGAACTATTCTTCTGTGAAAAATGCCTTGGATGAAATTGCATTTCTATTAATGTGCATGTAAATAACTACATGTTGAAAATGGTTTTTATTTTCTGTTGTGTTCATTTGATTATGTTTTATGTCATATTTATGCTAAATGGCAAGACTTGTTAATTGTGGTAGATATTGGTATTTATAATTCAGTTGTGTTTTATATAGGGACCTGTTCATTTTATTGCAGCTGGCTAGTTTTGCTTGGTTAATTAGCTATCACTTTTAATTTATTGCTCGAGATATACATGTAAATGTATATTTATACATATAAATGTGTGGGTGTATGTGTGTGTATATTATATATATATATATATATATGTATATATATATATATATACATATATACATACACCCACATACACACACACACACACACACACACACACACACACACACATATACACACACAAAGATATGCATGTGTGTCCTCTAAAGAAGCAGGTAGACAACTGTAATGCTGGAGAAACTGAGGCAAGATAGAGCTTAGAGAGTATTTAATATTTTCTTTAAAATGGAGAGATTACTGGGATCAAATGAATCCCAGGGCTGAATGAGACTATCGTCTCCAAGAATCCAGCAAACAATATGAGTTCTCAGTGACATATATACATGTGGCTCAGATACAGGTGATAGACAGAGGCAGAGGTGGAGTCAGGGTGCTGAAAGTAGGAATGGGACAATTCCGGTCCTGACAGGGAGATGGAGATGACATAATAGGGAGAGGCACCTTGGAAATGAGGAGAAGCATCTTGATAAGACAGCATCTGACATTCTGATAGATGGGATTGGGGAGAGGCATTCTGATATTCAAATATTCTGATGATTAAGAGGGAGAAGTGGTTGCAGGATTGACCAGAACAATTAGGCCACAATTCAGAGAAACTGAGGCAGGACAATTTAGGGAGACTGAGTCAGGATAATTAGGGAAATTGAGTCAGGACAGTAAAAGAGAACTGTGGTATAACAGAACCAGGCTCAAGTTAGACTCTAATGTAAGTATTGGGAGTTGCATGATGGGACACTGCTCTGTGCATATATGTGTGTGTGAGATCAACCTTTCCCCAAGTTCCATCTAAGAAAGATAAACTAAATTGTTCCCCAAGCTGAATGACTCCACTCTTTTCATCAGAGACACAGAGGGAGTCAGGTTTTGGCAGCTCAGGGATTCTTACAAAGGTGGGAGGGGGAAAGGCACAGAACTGAAAACTCAGGAATCTAGGAATAGACATACCCCCAATTCCAAACTTGTCCTGTAGAAGTCAAGAGGGGAAAGTTCTGACTATCTGTGATCTGAGCAGGATCTGGGGGAGACTGTACCATGTGACATAAAGTGCTTGAGGAGTTTTACAAAAAGGTAGGGTGCATGAGATTGCACAAGGAATATGGTCTGGGGTGGGGTAGGGTGGAGTGACTGGAAACAGTGGGAGGAGGGCTTTTCTTTCTTCCCTTCCCTTCTAGCCTTTTTAAGACTCCTGCTGTTGGGAGTTAGAGACAATTAGAGCTAGTTAGAGCCAGAAAATTTAGAGATTAAATCCTAGGATCCCAGGTCTGGAACAGGAAGAAATCCTGGGGGTTTTCAAGTTGTCTCCAGTTATCTAGCCAGTGAAAGACAAAATCAAGATTAGAGCCCACTTTTCTTGACATCCTGGATTATTCTCTCTTCCTTGCCCTCATTACCTTCCATTTCCTTGCCCAAGGTACTCGTCATGTTTATAACTCATGCACTGGAGTGTACAGAGGACTTTATGAAGTGGATGGAGAGTGCTGTTACCCCTGTGATCCAGGTAAGTGAGAGAATTTCTTACTCAAAAACAAATCATTCTCTTACTCTGATAAATGGCTGCCTCTTCTAAGCTCTCTTCTTTTCTTCACGAGTTCATTCAAATGATAGACTAATAGAATCTCAGAGCTTAAAGGGACCATGAGGGAAGGGTGGGGGTTGTTCTCAGAGTTTAGAGGAATGATCAGGGTGCAATAAGAAGGCCAACAATTTGATTTAGGCATAAAAATGTATGTGTGTGTGTAGTTATGTAAAACATTTCCACATTAGTCATGATATAAAGGAAAATGGACTAAAAACCAGACCAGAAAGATAAAGTTTTGTTTTTTTTTTTTTTTAAATGTGCTTCAGTGTGAATTCAGATTGCATCAGTTCTTTCTCTGGGGAGAGAGAACATTTTTTTATCATAAGTCCTTCACAGTTGTCTTGGATCATTGTATTGCTAAAAATAGCTAAGTCATTCTCAGTTAATCATGTTACATTATCTTTGCTACTGTGTATAATGTTTTCATGTTGTATCATTTTGAATGGGACTGACTGGGTGAAGATTTTTCAGTTTGAGACTAAGTCATATGATCTCTATTCCCAGAATCAAGTCAGATCCTCAGGAAGTTACAGGAAGTGACCTTGATAGGGGTGAAATGTGTCCTTTTTAATCACTTTGAAATTGTGTCCTCTTTGATTCAGGATCTCCCAGAATCCTAAGAATCTAGGAGAAGGCATATTTTCTGCACTGGGCCTTTCTAATTCAAATCACCGTCCCCACCCCTACTGATCTTTTGGGAAGCTGGATCCCCATCCAGGAAGCTTTCAATGTGATTTTCCTTCAATTAGGAGATCTGGGTCTGATATTGAGAGGCTTAAAACTCCAAATATCTAGGCCTGGGATCATTGGCTTTCTTTTCAACTGGGAACCTGAGCCTCAGACTTCTTGACCTACTTCTTGACTAGAAGAGCAATGTAAAAGATGGGCTGAAGCATGAGTACTTCTGAGAAACCTTTCTTTCCTTTGACTCTTCCTTGTTTCTTGTATGGCCAGCCAAGAGTGAACAGCTTCCTCTTCCAACTTCTCACTCCACTCTCCAGAAGGAAGACTTGGTTACAGAAAAGTCCTTCTATAAAAGATAATTCTAAAGTCTATATTTTTTGCAGAAGTCCAAAGTAGGAATTATGCTTTTGTTAAGGGACTTCTCCCTTTGGCATAAATGCCTAGCAGAATTCTTGCCCGCTATGAAGACATTCTCTTCTCAGTGATAACCCTTTTAATTTCTCAGCCAGGATTTCTCTGTTAGGACCTCTTGCCATTCAGAATTCTGCCTTCCTAGCAAAACTGACTTCTTAGTGCCAATAAAACTTCCTTTTTTTGTCATTAATATTTCAGGTTAGTGAATTCTTTCACATTAGCCCTTCACCTCTGACTAAAAAGGGGATTCCCACAACTCTCTGCACTGCCACTAGAACAGTATCAACATGATCCACAGGAAGCAGACAGCATTGGTCAAGGATAATTAGGTCCTTTTAGTCTATCCAATGAATAGGCTGAAGTTTTTTTTATTTTTAAACCCCAACAAGCCAAAAGATGGTCAGGTTTCACAAGCACATGGTAGGAGCTGGATTGGCTCCCAGGTGTGTGTCTGGGCCTCTCACTGCTGGGACTAAGTAAATGCTTTCCCTTTGTACCTGAAAATGTCTCTGATTAATTAATTTTGGGAAGGGGTCTAGCACTCATTCCACACAAATTTCATGTAAGTCTTTCCAGGTTTTTCTGGGGGTAATCATGCTCATCATTTCTTTTCTTTTTCTTTCTTAAATTTATTTCACTTAAAAAAACAGAATAAAAAAAAAGAAAAATAGACAAAGAATATAAAACAAAAGATATGCTTTCTTGATTTGAACATATATGTGTGTTTGTGTGTGTGTGTGTGTTTGTGTGTGTATACTTTCTTGATTTAGTAATTTGTTGTTATAGATTTTGAATTCTCCCTTATGTTCTTCTGGGAATACAACAATATTCTCTTTTATTTCTATTCATGGGTAACCATCTTTTTTTAAAACTTCTTTGTGAATTGTATTTTTGTTTTCTTTTTACTTTATTCTTTTTTTCCCCTTTTCATCCCCCACTATTCCCAAGCATGTTGAGCTCTCCTATTCACCAAGGGATTCCTTACCATTCTCCAGGTACTTGGGACATCTCCGAAGCAGCTCCCTCCTGCTGCTCTCCTCCCCACAGAACACCCGACATGCCAGAAGTTACTAATTACAGCAAGCATTTATTAAGCATTCTACATCTTCTCTAATGGCTTCGCGGCTTCTAACCGTTACATTCCTTCTTATATACCATCTCATTACATCATCTTGATGTGGGAAAGATTCCTTTCCAGATTCCCATTCTCTCCTAGTTAATAATGTAAATTACCCTTTAACTCACAAATCCTGGTCCCTTTGAATTCCAATAGATGATCTGGACCTGTCCCAGCCCCACCCCACCCTCATCTGAGCCAACTTTGGGGATACACCCAAAAGCCCCTCGAGCTAAGTCTCCTATTATAAAAAGGCCACACTGGGAACTCCTCTTTGCAGAGATTCCAAACATGGTAGCCATGGCAGGACCCTCTGTTCACTGGACCCTTTGTCCAGTGCCCTCCTTATCTCTATCTTCACCTAATAATAAACCTCTTTTATCAATCTAGCTCTCCAGGCCAATAAATGCTTTTATTGGGAACTCAAGCGCTGCTACTAAGACCCCATTTATCACGTATCCTTGCACTGAAACCTTAATTTCCTTTAGGTACCCCAAATCTAGACCTCAACATTTGGTTCCCTGACGAAACGAACACTGGAAGCTAGATAATTTGGCAATCAAACTGAACCCCAATCTTTTCGGTGCACTCAGAACCAATCTGGGTTTTGAGCTGTTCAGGCAGTATTCTTCCGGGAAGAATCTGTGTTCTTTCTTTGGTCTCACTCTATCTCTAAAGGTAGTAGGGAGAATATCTGTGTTCTGTCTCACCCTACTTCCATTTCAGGTGAAAAGCCTTCTATTTTTACAGATAGCAGGACCAGGTGAAATGGACAAATCCCTCCTTTCCGCCTCGGGCCAGCAGAAGAAAGTTTGCTTAGTTAGATTGGGGATTTCTTTTGCATTTCAAAAGACCTGCTCAACAATGCCCTTAAGGTTATCTGTTCCAGGTGGGCGGTGCTCGATACTGATCTATTTGGGCGGTGCTCAATACTGATCTATTTGAGCGGTGCTCAATACCAATCTATCTATATTAGAATATCTGCTCCCACTCCCCTGTTGTAAAATGCTAATCACAGATTACAATGCAACAAGCCGAACAAAAAATGTTTATAAGCTGTTTTTAGTTCTGTAAAGCAGGGAATTTGATCATTCCATCCCGAGCTCCGTACCAAATAAATTCTAAATCTTCCTCATTGCGGCTGTCTTGAATTTTATTGCCTGGGCTATTTCACAGGCAATCCAGAACTCTGGACAAGGTATAAGACTTTTTCTTTCCTTATCTTGCAGTGAACACCCAAAGCCCTCGGGTCGGGCTTGAGTCTTTGTTGGGAGCGCTAAGCTCTGGCACAATTCTTTAGGAATTACTGAGGATTGACAAAAGGCCTTCTTTTGTTGGCCCTCTGTCTCTAAGAGATACAAGGGAGGCTGCAAAGATTTGGAAAAATAAACATTTTTACCTGTCCACAATCCAGACACTCCCCTGCCTCTAAAGTCTTTCCTGGAGCGGATGCTTTGCTTGAAGAAACTCCCTCTGTCCAAATCCTTTGGAGAGATAAAGGCCCTTCCTTTGCACCTTTGAATCTTTGAATCTTTTTTCACCACCAGATAGTCCTGCTCTCCAGCAGGAACTGTTAAAGACATGAGAGGAAGTGTCTCTTTAACACTCCACCCCAGACCAAGGAGACACATAGCCATTCTGGGGACCCCACCCTTCTCGGGGGTCCCAGGCCAGCACTCTCTTTGCTCTGTTCTGGGGAGATAGCCGGAGAAACTTAAGAGGAGCTGTGTTTGAGCCCTTCTCCCACGCCACTGTTAAATGCAATGGAGTCTCTAATGGTCAGGCTGTAGCCACGAGGAGTAAAGTCACTGAATTGGGGTGAGTTTAGAGAATGTCTCTGCCCATGGCTGCTACTCCCTTGACAGGGGTAAGCGGTCTTCCCGTCAGGTTTTGCTCTCCCAGCAAGATTTGGGGGCTTAGATGAGCTGCCCCACCTTCAAGTTCCATCGTGGCATCCACCAGAGGAGCCCTCACCATTCAAGAGGCAATGCGCTGGGTGAGATGGCATCTCTTCCTCCCCCACCCTCATTCTGGCCTTTCCTTCTTCCATGGAGTGGGGAGTGTAGAACTCGAGGCCTGGTTCAGACCTCTCCCATGTGGCTTGGCAACCTGCCATTTTGCTCCTATCCTGCCCCCTTCTCGGGGTTACTGTACAGTGGAGAGATTGGGGACTCAATCTTAATCTTCTCAAATCTCCGGAAAGGTTTTCACCAACTTTTAAAAGAGAACTTTGCTAGTAATTTGGACAAGTGGGCTGCGCCCCTCCTAGACCTTTACCTGGCTCTTAAAGCAGCAGCTTCCAGCCCTCAGGAAGTGTGCTCATCCCATACATTTTAAAAGGGACTCAGTTTCCCTGATTTGGTCATCCTGCATTAACTGTAGAAGCCTCAGAATTACACTTTTGCATGCTCACAAGGCTGCCTACAAAGATGGGATTTTAAACTGTTCTCAGTTTTTTTCTTAGCCTCAGGGCACTACTTAAAACCATTTCTTAGCTGCTTGTGGCTCTAGAGATAACTTAGGTAAACCAGGCTAGGTCTGTCTGTGGGAACTTTTTTTGCTCCTAATTTTCTCAGTCCTAAGACCTTTTGCTCTTAGCACACTTGGTTCTATTCTTTTCTGGATTGGCGTTCTATGTCCCTGCCAACAAAGGGTTTTTTCCTGGGCTCCAACCCTGGCCAGGTTGTAGCTTCAAGAAAGACCTTTGGAATGATGGCTGGGGAATAAAATTTCAGGTCATGGCAAATTAAATTCTTTAAAAGATGGCTTTTTTTTCTTTTCTCCCCTCATTCCTTGACTGCAGCAAGAAATGAGTTAATGGGAGAAACTGAAGCCATTTAAGAATTCGGTGAATACCTTTAGGAAAGAAGTCTGTCTTTCCTGTGTGCTTTTCTCAAGTTCTCTAGACTTGTTCCCTGTTTTCCCTCCCTCATTCTTTGAGAAGTTATTGAGGAGAACGAGATTATAAATAAATTAGAGGAACATAGGAGAGTTTATCTCTCAGACTTGTGGAGGAGAAAGAAATTTGTGACCAAAGATGAACTAGAGACCATTACTGATCACAAAATAGAAAATTTTGATTATATCAAATTAAAAAGCCTTTGTACAAACAGAACGAATGCAAACAAGATTAGTAGGGAAGCAACAAACTGGGAAAACATCTTTACAGTTAAAGGTTCTGATAAAGGCCTCATTTCCAAAATATATAGAGAACTGACTCAAATTTATAAGAAATCAAGCCATTCTCCAATTGATAAATGGTCAAAGGATATGAACAGACAATTTTCAGATGATGAAATTGAAACTATTACCACTCATATGAAAGAGTGTTCCAAATCACTATTGATCAATGAAATGCAAATTAAGACAACTCTGAGATATCACTACACACCTGTCAGATTGGCTAAGATGACAGGAAAAAATAATGATGAATGTTGGAGGGGATGCGGGAAAACTGGGACACTGATACATTGTTGGTGGAGTTGTGAACGAACCAACCATTTTGGAGAACAATCTGGAATTATGCCCAAAAAGTTATCAAAATGTGCATACCCTTTGATCCAGCAGTGTTTCTATTGGGCTTATACCCCAAAGAGATACTAAAGAAGGGAAAGGAACCTGTATGTGCCAAAATGTAGCAGCCCTGTTTGTAGTGGCTAGAAACTGGAAAATGAATGGATGCCCATCAATTGGAGAATGGCTGGGTAAATTGTGGTATATGAATGTTATGGAATATTATTGTTCTGTAAGGAATGACCATCAGGATGAATACAGAGAGGCTTGGAGAGACCTACATGGACTGATGCTAAGTGAGATGAGCAGAACCAGGAGATCATTATACACTTTGACAATGATATTGTATGAGGATGTATTCTAATGGAAGTTGATTTCTAGGACAAAGAGACCTAACTGAGTTTCAATGGATAAATGATGGACAGAAACAGCTACACCCAAAGAAGGAACACTGGGAAACGAATGTGAACTATTTGCATTTTTGATTTTCTTCCTGAGTTATTTTTACCTTCTGAATCCAATTCTCCCTGTTCATTAGGAGAACTGTTCGGTTCTGCAAATATGTATTGTATCTAGGATATACTGCAACATATTTAACATATATAGAACTGCTTGTCATCTTGGGGGGGGGGGGGTGTAGAGAGAGGGAGGGGAAAAAAATGAAACATAAAGCGAGTGCAAGGGATAATGTTGTAAAAAATTACCCTGGCATGGATTCTGTCAATACAAAGTTATTATTAAATAAAATAAAATTTAAATTAAAAAAAAGAGAGAGAGAGAAGTTATTGAGGGACTAAAATGGGAATATAAAATATAGGTTATTAAAACAAAATGCTGGTAGTTTACCTTCCTACTTAGATGGTGTGTTTTCTAGAGGTATTGGGTAATTTGTAACTGAGTTATGCCTTAAAATTTGTCATCTCTGTTGGACAATTATAAGTTATATGAAGTTTGGTTCAGTTACTTGTGAACCTTGAAGTTTAAAGTTTAATTTTTTTTTCTTTAACTTAAAGATCTGTGTAATGTTAAATTTAAAACTATCTACTTAGATAAGAAAGATAGCTGTATAAGCTGTAAACCCTTTACTGTGATTCTTGAGAACTAGATTCATCTGAAGTCCTTGATTAATGATAACTGATGCAGAAGATAAAATCCTTTGGGACTGCAGCTAATATTTGCCGGGAGTTTTGAATTCTGGTCTACTGCATAGACCAGAAGTAAAACTGCCTTAAGTAGGTATTTTAATTTGTGGCCAGACTTTGGTTGCTGCTATGAATCTTTTAACCCTTTTTACTTCCTGGGGCTAGAGTTTCTTTTTCTAAAGGTTTACTTCACCCAAGTACTTGGGGCCACTCCCACCTTGTCTTTTGAGAAAGCTGGGAATCTCATGGACCTGAATAGGCTTAGGCCTAGAGCTTTTTGCACTGTATGTTGATGGAAGGCAGGGCTAGGCCCCTGACTTGCTGCTGAAGGAGCCCAGGACTATAGAATATGCATACTGTCTAGAGTTAAGAGAGGAGCTATTGAAAGGAGAACACACCCACTCCTACCACATCTCTCCTTTGCTACCTTGCCCTCAATGTTGGTGGCCCTCTTAGGAGGCTTCCACTGAGGCAAACCCACCACATGCTTCTATAACAGGGGGCAGCTCAAATTCCCGGGCTGATTTGAGCTTGCTGGGAGACTCTGGGAGTCTTGGCGGGGTGGGGGAGGATTCATCGCTCATAGGACGCTGTGATGACAAAATCCTGGGGTTTTTTGGCAAACGGTCCTCTGAGAGGGCCCTTTGTGACACCTTCTAGAGACGTCTAGGAAGGTTACGTTATAGAATGAGAAAGTTTTTGGATTTTGCCATGAATTAGCTTTCTTCCCCATCCCTATAGAGATTTTAAGCTGTCTCATAATGCAGAGACAAACACTGGGCTTGAGAAAAATGCCTCAATCTCAACACCTGAACTCTGAATAGATTAGCTGAATTCCAATTTCTCTGGACCAGTTCATTCTTTAGAGTGCTTTTTTCTTTCTAATCCTGGGACTGATTAACACTTATGCCCTCAGGCAAAAGTGGTGAGCCAAAACACACCCAGTGCCATTGTCTCTTTAAAAGCTGAAAGACTTAGCCTAGTGAAACCTAGGACCCACTTACCACCTCAACTTTTTTGGCATCCAAACCTCAATGTTTCTTCCACTCTGCTGCTAACAGCTGTTGGTTTCCCTTTTAACTCTAACCTGAGACACTGAGCTCTTTTCTTCTCAGGGTAACTTCTGCCTCCTGAAAACATTTGGAGCGGAAGCGCCGTTTAATACAAATCTCTCCCAGACTTAGTCCTATAGGTGCCCTGGAAACTGTCCGAGGAGACCCTAGTCTCTGTCCTGAGTTCGAGCAGGGGGAACAATGGAGAAACTGCCTCACACCACAGGGGCTGAATTGGCCCCCAGCGTCCTGCTCCCCGGTAGGGAATTGGGGTCTGGCCCTGTTTCCTTTTTTATCCCAGGACAGTCCTAACACCTCAGGGGTCAGTAAGCTGGGTTGGCAGTGTTGAGATACTTTGCATTCCCTCTGACCCCTTCCACCCCTCCCCCATAAGAGTGGGGAAAGTGGGGGGAAGGCTTAGGATCTTTGTTTATTGAGGAACCAACTCTTTTTAAAGAAAGGCAGCACAGTTAAAAGATTTCTAAGAGCTTAAATTGCATTCTTATCTTGATTAGATATATAGGCCTCCAGTTTCCCCTGACTTCTTAGTCTACACCCCGAACCAACACCAGGAGAAATTAACTTTCCTGGAAATTAAGAGTGAAAGGGCTAAACTCTAGGCTACTTAACACTTTTTACTATAGACAAAGAATATTTTGCTCCCAGCATTTTCCCCTACTTCTCCTTGTTAGATGGACCATCAGTATTTTTACAGGCAGCCCACAGAAGGGACCTGATGCATCTCCTGCTGTCGTCATCTCCACCCTGGATGACACCCTGGTTTCCACCCTGGTTTTAACCTGCTCCCAAGATCTGGGCTTCAACCTTTGGACTCTCAACTGCCCTTCAGCCTGGAGAACATGGGACAACTGACTGGGAATGACTGACCGGGACACATCCCTTAGATGCACTGCTGCCATCCCCAAACCCCACACCTCACACTTCACCTCTTGGCATAAACCCCAAATCTCTATGACCCTTGCCAGCTCGAAGCAGTTAAGAGGAGATCGGTGCCCCTTTCCCCACATGCCTTTGGAGGTGACTGCTTGAGGCGGGGGGGATAAAAAGGGGGACCCCCGAACTTGGAAAATCCTGGAAGGAGAAAATCTTCAATTCTGTCTCAATAAGAGACTTTGTCCCATGTCTTTTTCCTTAAATGAATTTAAGTTCCAACTGCTTGAGGGGGAAATGATGTGGGAAAGATTCCTTTCTAGATTCCCATTTTCTCTTAGTTAATAATGTAAATTGCCCTTTAACTCACAAATCCTGGTCCCTTTGAATTCCAATAGAGGATCCGGACCTGTCCCAGCCCCACCCCCACCCGGCCCCCCCCCCTCTGCAGCTGAGCCAACTTTGGGAATACACCCAAGAGCCTCTTGAGCTAAGTCTCCTATTATAAAAAGGCCACGCTGGGAACCCCTCTTTGCAGAGATTCCAAACATGGTAGCCATGTCAGGACCCTCTGTCACTGGACCCTTTGTCCAGTGCCCTCCTTATCTCTGTCTTCACTAATAATAAACCTCTTATCAATCTAGCTCTCTGGGCCAATAAATGCTTTTATTGGGAATTCGGGCACTGCTACTAGACCCCATTTACGGTGGTATCCTTGCACTGAAACCCTAATTTCCTTTAGGTACCCCAAATCTAGACCTCAACAATCTCAAATCCAGCTTTCTTTGTCTTTACCCCATCAAGGTACAGGCGCTATTGAATAACAAAATCATTAATCTTGGGGTAAACAACCTTTCACTACTGCCTACCTCTTTTCCTCTTCTGCACACCTTGTTCCCCCTCTTCACGTTATTTCCTGCTATACAGCTCCTTTTGCCATATATACCTAAAATCATCTCACACAAGCAGTCCATAGTTTAAAAAGGATATCATTATGTTTACACACACACACACACACACACACACACACACACACACACACACACACACA
>MU176946.1:700651-730887 GCA_016696395.1 Antechinus stuartii
ACACACACACACACACACACACACACACACACACACACACACACACATACATATCTCGTCTCCCCCTCTCACATAACACCACACAACTTTCCTATCCCTGCTGACTTACTGCTTTAATTCTGCTCCTAAACTTGCCTTGCTATTGCTTAACTTCCCCCAGATCCATGGATTCCATGCTTATCTTCTTTCCATACCCTTTCCTTTTTAGTAAACCCATCCCTCCCCCCTTATTTCTTCATAGATTTTTAGAGGGTGCTATAACTTTCATGATGTTGCGGTGTGGGAATAGGGGGAGAGATCCCCTCTGCTTGGATAGGCAGGTTCAATGGGAAAGAATTCGTGAACTGCAAAAAGGAAGTTTTATTGTTCATTAAGAAGAAGGCTTTCTTAGCAGGCAAAATTCCTTATTAGGAATTTAGCAAAGGTTTGTTATGGGTAAGTCTTGACTCGGGAGCTGGGGAGTGTTTGAGCTGACTATCAGGCTGAGATCTCCAATTGAATAAGCTACCAAGAATGGCCCTGGACTAATTTTCAATTCAATAGAGGGTGCAACTATTCTTAGCCAAGATTTCCAACTGAATGAAACCACTTATTTTGATTCCCTGAGGGGGGCCTCTCCCAGAAGAGAGTTTCTCAGTATTCACTCCCATTGCTTCCCCTCAAAAGTCAAGGGGAACACAATTTGCATCAATGATATATTGTAGTGTTGCCTATTTAACTAATTCTTGATATGAGTTGGTTTTCAGAACTAAAAGCCTGCCTCCCTCTCTAATGTCGCCATTCTTCCTCTGTACCTCATTTGTATAACATAATTACTATTTTTACCTTAACTATGTCCAGTCTTTGTTTTGAGTTGCTCATTTGTTGATGTCAGTCTTAAACATATGGTATACATTTCCCATGTTAAAAAACAACAACAAAACATGAACAATTGTGCATATTGAGTTCCTTGAAACTGATCTTTGATATTGCCTCATATATTAAATTTTCTATTGAGTTCAGGCTTGGTTGATAGTGTAATGCCGGAGAAACTGAGCAAGACAGAGATTAGAGACTAATTTAATAGTTTATTCAATGGACAGATATACTGGGACCAAATGGATCTTTGGTCCCAGGGCTGGACAAGACTATCATCTCAAAAAATCCAGCATTGAACATTAGACAGCAAGACTCTTTTATAGGATAACAAGAACAATGACATAATGGGGGAGGTACCCAGATGGGGATAACCTAATAGGGAGAGGCACCTAGGATGACACAATAGAGGGAGGTATGGAGAGGTTCCTGATATTCTAATGACATCTAAAATGGATAAACCTTTATCCTGTCAAACATTAAGAAGGAATGATAATAACCTAAAGATATAAAACCTTTATCTCATCAACCAAGAGAGGGAATGATTATAGCCTGGGGTTTGGGGACAGAGCAACTGAGGTGGGGAAAGGTTATAACCTGAGGCAGAATAACTAAATAGGGCAATTAGTGAAACTAGGTCAGGACATCAAAAGGTAACTGTGGCACAACAATAGAAAGTCCTGAAAATTGCAAGTTCATAGAATGTTTATTTTTTCTTGTCCAATATTATAGATAAATTTGTTGTATATGATATTTTTGGCTGTAGTTCTAGTTCTTTTGATTGTTGGTAGATAAGATTCCAGGACCTGTGGCCTTTCGTGGCTACTGCTAAGTTTTCTAAAATTTTAATTGTGGCTCCAGAGTATTTTAATTGTTTTATTCTTGTTTCTTGCAAAATTTTCTCTTTGATCTGAGGGTTTCAAAATTGGCAATAATATTTCTATGTGTTTTCCATATTTTTTAATTACTATTTTCCCTTCATGTTCTCTTATTGCAGGACAGTTTTGTGGATTATTTCTTGCATTGTTGTGTCAAGGTTCTCTTTTTGGTTACAACTTTATGGCAGTCCAATTATTCTTATAATTTTTCTCCATCCATTCTCCAGATCTCTCATTATTTTTATAAGATGTTTCACATTCTATTCTATTTTTTCATTCTTTAGAATCTGTTTTGTTATTTCTTGATCTCATAGGTTCACTGGCTTCTCCTTGTTCAATTCTAATTTTCAAAGAGTTATTTTCATCTTTGAGACTGTATCTCCTTTTCTAGTTGATTACCATTTTTTTATAATCATATTTTTTTTTTAATTTTTTTCTCCATGTCTCTCATTTGATTTTTATATTCTTTTTTGAGGTCTTCTGTAAGTGCTCTCTGGATAGGGAGCCAATTCATATTACTCTTTGGGACGAAAGAAGCTGCTCATGATTTCTTAAAGCATAATAATACTCCATCACAATTATGTACCAAAACTTGTTCAGCCATTACTCAATTGATAGTCATCTCTTCAATTTCCATTTCTTTGCCACCAGAAAAGACCTGCTATAAATATTTTTGATCATATACATCTTTTTTTGGGGGGAGGGTTTTTTTTTTATTTTAAACTTAAATAAAAAAAAAATAAGAAAAAATTACATATACACAGCAGACCATATGAGATTTATCAATACAAAAGAATAAATTTTGGAAGAATTATAGGAAGATGGCAGAGGAAATTGGTTATTTCAAGCTCTTTAGATTTACCCCACAAAAAGAACAAATTTGTGCCTCAGGGAGAGCACAGACTAGTGAAAATTCAAGACTTGGGATAGAGCAGAAGTTTGATCGACACACTAAAAACGTATCAAGAAAGACACAGGACTAGGGACTATCAGTGAAGTGCAAATACCTCCAGATTATCCCCATTGAAATACCTAATGGAAAACTATCAAGAGGGCTACCTAGGTGTGTCTGGAACCTCTGCAGGAACCTCCTGAACTGCTTGTGGAGTCCGAGTCTAGAAAGATTGAATGAAGTTCAGCTGATCAGGAACACCAGGCCCAAATGTGCAGCAGAGATGTGACCCTGGGCAAGAAGCAACTAGCACTCAGTGAGTGCAGAGGCAATAAAGCAGAGTGCTGCTGAATATGGGCACTTGCTGGAAGACTTGGTGGAAGTCTTGGTTTGGGGTTCCTGGTCAGAGAGTAGAGAGATGAGGTCAGACACCATTTACCCTATCCTAGAATTAGAGGTGCTTACATTAATGCATCTTATTTTTAAAAAATGAACTGCCAAAGTAGAAAGAACCCCACCATGGCAATTTACTATGGGAACAGAGAACACTGACATTCATCTTCAGGATACTGAAGGAAAAAGAGCTTCTTTGCCCCAAAGAGTAACTTGAAATGGCTCTCTCCCAGAAAGAATTTATAGAACACAATTCTTTTATTTTTTTAATATATGTGCTGCCAAAACAAGCATCCCCTTTATTTTTTTTTTAGATAT
This sequence comes from Antechinus stuartii, assembly GCA_016696395.1. NCBI lineage: Eukaryota > Metazoa > Chordata > Mammalia > Dasyuromorphia > Dasyuridae > Antechinus > Antechinus stuartii. The sequence continues at coordinate 703,988 of MU176946.1, forward strand.
CAACCTATCTTATTCTAATCAGATCTGTGTTTTCTGTCTATACTCCTTCTAACAGCACAAATACTGAGAAACTTCTGAGTTACAAATATCATCATGCCATGAAGGAATGTAAGCAGTTTAACCTTATTTGGTCCTTTAAGATGACTGTTTCCTATTTACCTTTTTGTGTCTTACATGAAAATCATTTTTTTTTCTATTCACCTCTGGTCTTTTCATCAGGAATGCTAAAAAGTCCCCTATTTCATTAAATATCCATTTTTTCCTCTAAATAATTATACTCAGTTTTTCTGGATAAATGATTCTTTGTCATAATCCTAGCCCTTTTGTCCTCCAAAATGTCTTATTTAATATAAGAGTTACTAAATTTTGTGTATCCTAATTGTAGCTCTGGCAGCTTACAATATTTTCTCCTTTACCTTGGAGATCTGGAATTTTACTAATTATATTGTATTATTGTTTGTGTGTTTGTTTTCTGGCTACATTTCCTTGTGAATCTTGTTAAGAGAGAAAAATCAGAACAAAAAAAAAAGAAAAAGAAAAAGAAAAAAGGAGTAAACATAGTATGTGTTGATTTAAATTCAGTCTCCATAGGTCTAGATACAGATGGTTCTGCTTGTTTCACTTACCATCAATTCATGTAAATCTTTTCAGGCCTTTCTAAAATCAGCTTGTTCATCACTTTTTATAGAACAGTAATATTCCATTATCTTCATATACTACATCTTATTCAGCCATTCCCCAATTGTTGGGCGTCTCCTCATTTTTCAATTTTTTGCTGCCACAAAAAGAGCTGTTACACACATCTTTGCACATGTGGGATCTTTTCCCCTCCTTTATGATTTATTTCCTTGAGATAAAACTCAGTAATGGCACTGCTAGGCCAAAGGATATGCACATTTTGATACCCTTTGGCATAATTCTAAATTGCTCTCCAGATGGTGGGTCATTTCTACCATAATGTTCTGAGAATTATCATTTTGTAATCTGTTTAAGGAGGTGATTGGTGGTTTCTTTCCTTTTTTTATTTTATTCCCAGTTCTAGAATATCAGGAATGTTTCCTGTTGGAATCTTTACAAACTGTTAAGTCATTAGAGTTGATACAGACAATAATTATCTAATTTAATATGATTGATCTGATCTTACAAGGAGATATTATGGGCCAGAAGAAACAAGGTACTAAGTGGAACTGAGAAACAATGCTTGTGTTCACACCTGTACTCATTGGAGTTCACACATTTGAGAGATTTCTGGGTTTAGTATGAGATATCCGAATTCACACCTCCTTTAATCCCTCCCTGGGAGGGGAGGGGTAAACCTTTGGGAGATGATATATAAGAAGCGGAATCAGTCAGGAGTTCAGCTGAAAAAGACTTGAGAGGGGAGTGTCAAGTGAGTTCAGCCAGAAGTCCTCTCTCTCAGAAGAGACTTACTTCAGAACACTGACTGGGGTCAGAGAGGAGCACTCTGGGAGGAAGCCCACAAGCCCTCTCTCAGAGGCAAGACAGATTCACTTTCCATTTTTCATCTGGCTGGCTGGAGGTTGAAGAAAGCAGAGGCAAAAGCAAAGGTCAAAGCTGCAAGAGCTCTTAGAACCAAGGAGAGAGAGAGACCTCTAAGAAAACTGACCGGGCTATATTGAAGGACACTTGGCTGCATTTGGATGATTATTACTCTTAACTGAAACTAAGGCTGCCTCCAGAAAACCTCCCGGAGAAACCTACTCCCAGAGAGAACCATTTATTATTATAAAGAAGAAAAACACCAGAGTTTCCCCTGACAATTTCTTGAAAAATGATACTTACTCATTTTATTCTCTCGGCAGCCATACAATGCAGGCCCTACTGTCTTCTCTATTATGTAATTATGAATCAGACAGAAATTATGTAACTTCCCTGTGGTTACACAACAAATATCTGAGATTGGATTTGAACTCAGATGTTCATGAATCCAAACCTGGTGTTCTATCTACTGCAACCACCTGTTATTTCATTTGACTTCTCACACTTCCCTATTCCAATCAAATTAGCCACCTGGCTGCCTTAGCCTGCATGCCATTCCTAAATCTCTGCATCTTTTGCATTATCAGAGGTTCTTTTTGTTTGGAATACTTCCCATAACTCATGTTATTCCTAAATCTGTTCAATGTATAACTCAAAACACCACCTTCTCCATAAAGTCCTTTTCTGATTCTCTCTCCCCTTCAAAAAAACAATTATTTATCTTTAACATCATTTTTTAAATTCTGAATTCCAAATTCTTTTCGTCTCTCAGCTCTGCCCCCATCCCATGAGATGGTAGGCAATATGGACTTATTTATATATGTGAAATCATGTAAAACATTACCCTATTACCCATGTTTCAAAAAATAATAAAGTGAAAAATACTATTTTTTTTTTATTTTGTACTCAGTCTCTCTCCTTTCTCCTCCCTTTATTTCTCTGTTTCTCTCTCTGTGTGTGTGTGTGTGTGTCTGTGTCTGTCTGTCTTTTTCTGTCTCTGTCTCTGACTCTCTGTCTTTGTCTTTCTGTCTCTGTCTCTCTCTGTCTTTGAGATCCTTTTCAGTTTTGATAGTTTAAATTGAGGGATGGATGTGCACCCTCCTAATTTTCCTAATAAACCATGCCAAGTTTCATAGGTAGCCTTGGGAGCTTCCTGAACCTTGTCTAGAATGTTCATATGTGTTATCAGGGGGAAATGAGTCGAGAACAGTGGCTTCTGCAAGGAGGTGTCCTGTGCCTTGTTTTTAATGCTAATTCTTTGTTATCTTTAGGTTACAAATGAAATGGGACGTGTAACATAATAGAAGGCACCTTCTGTATACCTTGTGATCCTGGAACCTACACCACACACAAGCATGTCCTGAATAAGTGTCTCCTATGTAAAATCTGTGACTCTGGTAAGAAATTTTTCAGGGGCCTTAGGGTCAAGTTAGGGTAACCCAGAGTTTGTCTTATGGTGGGTACTTTATCTTCCCTAGAAAAGGGTTCAGAGGAAGTCAAAAGTCTTGGATTTACCAGAAAAATGAGATAGGAGGGATGTCTACAGTCCAATGAGCAGGAGGTAGACTAGGAAAAGAGGCAATGAGAATGCTTTCTGAGCAGTTGGGAGAACGGGGTTTAATTTAATTCCAGACTTTTCCTTCTGGGGCCTTGGACAGGTAATGTCCACTTTTTGGACATCAGTTTGCACATCTATAACAAGAGGGGCTTAGATTACTTCCTAAGGTCCTAGAGCATGGTATTTCCTTTTTTTTTTTTTGGTAAGTAAAACTTTTTATTTTAAAAACATAAGCATGGATAATTTTTCAACATTGACCCTTGCATAGCCTTGTGTTTCAGATTATCTCCTCTTTTTCTTCACCCCCTCCCCTAGATAGCAAATAATTCAATATATGTTATACATGTTAAAATATATGTTAAATCCAAAATATGTAAACATATTTATACAATTCTCTTGCTACATCAGAAAAATCAGATCAAAAGAAAGAAAATGAATAAGAAAACAAAATGCAAGAGAACAACAAAAAGAGTGAAAATGCTATGTTGGGAACTACCCTCAGTTCCCCCAGTCCTCTCTTTGAGGGTAGATGGCTCTCTTCATACAAGATCACTAGAAGTGACATTGAAAAGAGTCACATTCATCAGAATTGATCATCATATAATATTGATGCTGCAATGTACAATGATCTCTTGGTTCTTAGAGCATGGTATTTCAAACTTAGGAAACACGAGGTAGTTTATTCACACTCTCTCAAACAATCCTAGAACATCCAAATTGGAAGGAATGTCAGAAAACAGTGCTTGAAATGTCTAGGATTCTGAAGAGGCTTATCAGCAGAGCTGGTCCTTAGGAACTTGTGAAAGAGGCTGAGCTAGGTCCTAGAGCCCACCCAGCTCCTTAAATATGCATGTCTATACTTTCCTGATCCCTAGCCATAGGAGTAGGAGGGTTATCTCCAGACCTGTGTTTCCTCTGAGGGGCCTAAACCCTCTCCCTGTAACTCCCAGCTGGGCTCATCTTCCCTAGCAGAGTTCTAGCATTTCAAATCACTTTCCATCTTTCTACTCTCTTCTGATCATTCCCTTGTTGTCTTCCAGGGAGATATTATGTTAAGGAATTAATTCATGTTAGATGGTGAATCACTGCTAATATTGCCCTGTCTTAGGGTTTTGAATGAATTTTTAAAGATGGATTTTCACCTGTAGTAATAGGAGGATGTTTTTCAAGAACAAAGAATCTCTTCCCCTTGGTCCTACCCCATTTTACCCTTGAATCCCAGGTGGGTCAGTTATATCAGGTTGGAGAAGGGCATATGTATCCTTGTGGGTTGGGGTGGTGGAGAGAAAGAGGGCAGGGGAATGCTAAGTAGTGGAGCTGGTCTTTGTGCTCTCTCATCCACTTTAGCTCTGAGTATTCTGAAATTTGGACTTCTCTATTTGAACAGACTGTTCTGCATAATGGGGAAATCATCTTAAACATGTCAAAACCCTTGACAATATAAAGCACTGGTTTATTTTGTTCCCCCATTTCTCCTTTTTTGCCTCTCCCATGATCTAGGATTGTTCACCTCCTTTCCTCAGAGTATCTCCTCTCCTTAGAATGTATGGAAGGGATTAATAGCTAACAGATCCAGAGCTGAAAAAGATCAGAAAGGTCATCTCATCTAGGACCCTCATTTTACTAAAGAAACTGATTGCAGAGAATTTAGGACCTGACCAAAGTCACAAAGCAGTAAAGAGCAGAGCCAGGATTTGACCTCAAGTCCCATGATGGCAAGTTAGCCCCTTGCTCAGAGCTTTTCATCTTTCCCTCCTCCTTTCTCTGGCACATCCCTTTTTAGAGATTGAAAAGGTTTTCACCCCCAATATTGGCACCAGGTGATACATAAGGAAGAGTCCCAGATTAGAAGTTAGACATGCTGAGTTCAAAACTTAGTTCTTCCATTTATTATCTGTATGATGCTGGGCAAGCCAGTCAATAAACATCCAATGAACACATTCTATGTATTAAGCCCTGTGCCAAGTGCTGGGGATACCAAGAAAGACCCTGAGAATCTAATGGGGTACATACATAACAGCACTCTGTACAAATTTATCTTAGAAAGAAGGCACTAGCATTGAGGGAAATCAGGGAAAACTTATTTACCTCTCTGGGCTTCCATTTACTCATGTTTAAAATGGGAAAGTTCATTATAAGAAGTCAGGTTCCATCAGGCTCTAAATGTCTTCTCTCTGCATTTGGCTGGGAGGTTTGGGTTCTAGCAGCTGCTGGTACAGTGCATAGAAGACTGGATCTGGAGTCAGCAAGACTTGAGTTCAAATGTGACCTCAGACACTTCTAATTTTGTAACCTTGGGCACAACTTGCCCTTAGTCTGCCTCATCTGTTAAATGGGACGACAGGAGCAGCATCTACCTCTCAGGATTGTTATATAGCATACTGCCTGGTACATTGAGGGATAAGCACTAAATGAATGCTTCTTCCCTTCTCCCTTCCCCTTACTTCTTGATACCTCTCAATGACTCTGTGTGGCCTTGAGAAAGTCCTTTTCCCAACTGGATCTCAATGGTGGTATCTGAACAGTGGAATTTTTCTGGAAGGTCTTTTAGACTTGCCTAAGATTATGATGAACCCAGGTGGTTTGGTATAGGTGAGCATCCAACCCAGAGACATGCTAATCTGTAGGAATGGAGTCAGCCTCCCGCTCACAGAAGAGTAAATGATTGGTGCCAAATTTCTTCACCCTGTGTCACCCTGTAACTAATTACAGCAGTTCCTTCCTTCTTCAGTTCTGTTATGGACTTACCAGGACCTACAAGACTCATGGATTTCACCTTGTGTGGTATTTCCTGAACATACCCCTTTTTCTCCTCTGACACAGCAGACCCTCTTCACCTTACACCTAGAGTGTTGCAATAAATGCTGTGAGGGTGTCTGCCTATATCCAGTTTCTCCCTCCTCCAATCTATCCTCCATTCAGCTGCCAAAATGATTTTCCTAAAGCACAAGTCCAACTATGTCACCATCTAACTCAATAAACTTCAATGGCTACCTCTTACCTCTAGGGAAAAAACTGAAATTTTTAAAGGCCTTCGTAATTTAGCCCCTTACTACCTTTACAACCCTATTGCACCTTACACCCTCCCCTATTTCGCACACACTCTGTGATCCAGAGACAATGGACTCTGTGGTCTTCCCAGTTGGGAATTTTCCCTCATGACTCTATGCTCACCTACACCTTCTGTCTTTTTTATCTTCCTTAAAATCCTAGCTAAAAGCCCACCTTTGCAAGAGATCAATTTCCTTCCTTCTTAAGTGTAGGACCTTTCCTCTCTTAAACATCTCCAATTTATCCGTGTGGATCTTGTTTCTACATGCTGGTTTGCATGCATTGGACTGTGATCTCTTTGAAAGCAGGGATTATCTTTTACCTTTCTTTTTAATTAATGTGTGCTTGGAACATAGTAGGTCCTGAATAAATGATAATTGAGTGACCTAATGTCTCCTTCTTCCTTTTGTTCTTTCTTTCAGTGCTCAGTTTGATGACTAGAAGGGAATGTTCATCTACCTCCAACACTGTGTGTGACTGTTCTCCAGGTTACTTTTGCACTGATATGAAAGATGATAACTGTGAGCAGTGTGCGCCTCATCGAGTTTGCAGCCCTGGCCAATATGTGAAGTCTAAAGGTGAGCTTGCTCTGTCACCATCCACCCAGGGACCCAGGAATATTTGTGGCAACCTGAGAAATTTCCACCCTTCCCTCAGTTCTGGCTGCCTTCATAGAACAAGTTGTTCAATGGGATGATGCTTGGATCTAGTGTGAGAGGATTAGGGTTTAAAACTAAGCTTTGCGCCTACTGCTCATGTGATGTGCTGCTTGACCTCTCTTGTCCTCAGTTTTCTTATCTATAGAAAAAGAGGATAACAGAGGGAATGAAAGATCTCTAAGGTCTCTGAGGTTTGACCAGGTAGTCAAAGAAAGCACATTCCTTCATTGACCATATATCCAAAGAGCATATATATCTCCTTCAGCTGCTTGTGTCCATCACTTCTTTGTTAGGAGATGAATAGCATGTTTCAGTATGAGATCTTTGGAATTGTAATTGGTTACTCCATTGATTTGAGTTCTTAAGTCTCTCTAAGTTTGTTTTCTTTACAAAGTTGTTGCAATCCTGTAAGTTGTTCCGCTGGTTCTGCTCACTTCTCTCTGCAGCAGTTCATACAAGTTTTCCCATGTTTCACAGAAATTATCCACTTTATCATTTCTTATGTTGCAATAGTATTCCTTGAAATTCATGTATCACAATTTATTCAACCATTCCCTGACTGGTGGACATACCTTCAGTTTCTAATACTTTACAGAAAAAATATGTAGGCTATAAATATTTGAGTATATATTGGCTCTTTTACGCTTTCTCTGAACTCTTTGAGAATATAGGATCAGAAGTAGTATCAGTGAGTTAAAAGGGTCTCACAGCTTAGTAACTTTGAGGATAGAGTTCCAAATTATTTTTTTAAATATCCAGACCAAGTCATAACTCCACCAAGAATATATCAATATATCTGTTTTTTTTTCACAGTCCCTCCATCATTTGCTATTTTCCTTTTTGTGTCAGCTATGTCAATCTGATGGGTGTGAGATGAAACTTCAGAGTTATTTTAATTTGTATTTCTCCAATTATTAAATATTTAGAGCATTTCAAAAACATGGCTATTAATTACTTAGATTTCTTCCTTTGAAAACTACTATCATTTGGAAAATGGCTCTTATTCTTATACATTTGAATGTATGTTATATATATTGCAGACTATATATATACATATATACATTATATATATACATATTCATATATATGTGTATATATAATATATGATGTAGATCTCTATATAAAATGAAAATGAGCCTTTTACCAGTTTTCCATGCTTCCTTCCTTAGTTACCTGCTTTCCCTTCAATTTTATTTTTTAATCAAAATTTTATTTAAAGACCATTTTTATACTATATCTTTCATAGTCCTTTTTAAAAATACATTTGATGTGCCATTTTCCAATTGATAAATAGTCAAAGGATATGGACAGATAATTTTCAGATAAAGAAATTAAAACCATTTCTAATCACATGAAAAAGGTGCTCTAAATCACTATTGATTAGAGAAATTCAAATCAGAACAACTCTAAGATACCACTACACACCTCAGATTGGCTAAGATGACAGGAAAAGATAATGATGAACGTTGGAGGTGATGTGGAAAAACTGGGACACTAATACATTGTTTGGGATTGTGGATTGATTCAACCATTCTGAAGAGCAATCTGGAACTATGCTCAAAAAGCTATCACACTGTGCATAGCCTTTCATCCAGCAATGTTTCTCCTGGGCCTATATCCCAAAGAGATTTTAAAGGAGGGATAGAGACCCTCATGTGCTAAAATGTTTGTGCCAGCCCTTTTCATAATGGCAAAAAAGTGGAAACTGAGTGGATGCCCATCAGCTTGGGAATGGCAGAATAAGTTACAATATATGAATGTTATGGAATTATTATTGTTCTATAACAAATGATCAGCAGGATGACTTCAGAGAGACTTGCAGAGACTTACATGAACTGATGTTGAATGAAGTGAGCAGAACCAGGAGATTATTGTACATGGTAACAACAAGATTATACAATGATCAATTCTGACTGATGTGACTCTTTTCAACAGCAAGGTGATTCAGGCCAGTTACTGTTAGAATCCTAGTGTTAACTCAACAGAATTGATACAATGCTTATTGGTTCACACCTTAGAGCAAATCCTTACAAAGTGATAAGTCAGTTGCCTAATTTAGCATGGTACTTAGCAAATTCTCTAGCTCACTAATGTATTTAAGTACTCATTGGAGTTCACAAGTATGGGAAATTCACAAAGTTAACTTTGTAACTTTGTGAATTCACACCTCCCTTAATCCCTCCCTCAGAGGAGGAGTCAACCTTTGGGAGATCATATATAAGAAGCTCTTAGCTTCGGGTTAGTTAGTTTGGAACATTGCCAGGAGTCCGAGAGGAGCACTCTGGGAGGAAGCCCACAAGCCCACTCTCAGGAGGTGGAGTCAGATTCATTTCATCTTCCATCTTTGTGCTGGTTGGAGGTTGAAGAAAGCAGAGGTAGAAGCAAAGGACAAAGCTGCAAGAGCTCTTAGAACCAAGGAGAGAGAGAGGCCTCTAAGAAAGCTAACCAGGCTTGGAAAGAGATAAGAAATAAACGTTTGGATTTTATCTGCTGGCTGCATTTGGAGTGATTATTACTCTGAATCAAAATTAAGACTGCCTCCAAAAAACTCTCCAAGAAACCTGCTCTCAGAGAGAACCATCTTATATAAAAGTAGAAGAACACCACAAGTTCCAATGATCTTGTGATGAAGAGAGCCATCTACACCCAGAGAGAGGACTGTGGGAACTGAGTGGGGATCACAACATAACATTCTCACAGTATATTTTATTGTTGTTCCCTTGCATTTTGTTTTCTTACTCATTTTTGTAATGGGCTGAGGCTTGAGTTGATGCACTGAGGTCCCAAGCACATGAGGCTAAATAGTAATTAGACCATACTCTATTAATATATAAGCTTGGAGAAAGAATGGCCCCCACCTACTCTTTGTGTAAGTTCTGATGTGTTGTATAGGAAATGATGATTCTGGTGGATGCAGGCAGGGGAGTGAAAAAGGAAGGGGAGGAGAGCTCAGCCCTCACTTGCTCTGCTGGCTGGCTTCCTGTTGCAGCTGCCCATATTGCTATCACAATCTTTTTTCACCTCTTCATTTGAATAAAGACTGAAGATTTTTCCCTTAACCTGAGTTCCTGACTCCAGCTGATTTGAAATACACGCTCATTACAATTGCCAGTAATGGGCTGAGGCTTGAGTTGATGCACTGAGGTCCCAAGCACATGAGGCTAAATAGTAATTGGACCATACTCTATTAATATATAAGCTTGGAGAAAGAATGGCCCCCGCCTACTCTTTGTGTAAGTCCTGATGTGTTGTATAGGAAATGACGATTCTGGTGGGTGGAGGCAGGGGAGTGAAAAAGGAAGGGGAGGAGAACTCAGCTCTCACTTGCTCTGCTAGCTGGCTTCCTGTTTGTTTCTCTTCTTCTTTTTGCTTTTTGCTGAGGCAGTTGGGCTTAAGTGACTTGCCCATGGTCACACAACCAGGAATTGTTAAGTGTCTGAGGCTGGATTTGAACTCAGGTCCTCCTGACTTCAGGGCTGGTGCTCTACCCACTGAGCCATCTCCTCCCCTTCCTTTTTCACTCCCCTGCCTCCACCCACCAGAATCGTCATTTCCTATACAACACATCAGGACTTACACAAAGAGTAGGCGGGGGCCATTCTTTCTCCAAGCTTATATATTAATAGAGTATGGTCCAATTACTATTTAGCCTCATGTGCTTGGGACCTCAGTGCATCAACTCAAGCCTCAGCCCATTACACATTTTCTTTCCTTTTTGATCTGATTTTCCTTGTGCAACAAGAGAATTATATAAATATATTTACATATATTGCATTTAATATATATTTTAACATGTATGACATATATTGGATTGCTTGCCATCTAGGGGTGGGGTGGGGGGGAAGGAGGAGAAAATTTGAAACACAAGGCTATGCAAAGGTCAGTGTTGTTGAATTATTGTACATATGTTTTGAAAGCAAAAAGCTTTAATAAAAATAAATTTAAAAAGAAAAAATGTTATGCTTTACATATTACTGCCTTCAAGTAAAAAAGGTGAAATATACCTTTATAGATATATTATTGCAGTTGATCATATCATAATTTCTCACTTCACCAACTTAAAAAACAAATTACAACATTGACATTTCCATGTGCAATAACATGGTTAGATGACTCAGACTTCACCAAAAACTCAAACCCTCATAAGAGGAAGCAGGAAGGTTAAGTATTCTGCAACTCAATTTAGTGTCTACTACTTGGAATGGTTTTGGCAACTTTTTATTCAAAATATTTGAGATGCAAAATATCATTCTGTAGTTGTTCATAAAATACACACTTACACACACACATACACACACACACAGACACCATGTACATGTTTTAGGGAAACTTAAAACCCACTGCCTGTAATCTAACATATGTAGGACAGTCTCCAACCTGCCGGAAAAACATAATTAAATTTCAATAAGAACTGAAATCCATATGCAAGTTTCCTTTCATCTTCCCCTCTAATTTTAACTGCATTGGTTCTGTTTGTGCAAAATCTTTTAAATTTTATACAATAAACACTAACCATTTTATCTTCTTTGATCATTCCTCTTTGTTGTTTGGTCATAAACTCTTCCCCTATTCATAGGGAATTCTGATTGGCAATGTACTCACTGCTCCATTTATTGGTTTATGATATGCCCTTTGGTTCCTGAAGGTGATCACAAAGAGTTCAATTTCCAACAAATAATACTTAGTTGGAGACTTCTAAAATAGGACCAGGGGTTGGGCTTTCTTGAGGTCAACCTAGGTAAGTAGAGAGGAACTCAGTCCTTTAGAGGCTTCAAAGAATGGATATTTCAGATACAAGTCTAAAAGGCCATCTGCTTAAATTGAAGGGAAAGATAATCTGCAGTTGTGCAGAGAGGAAGCAAGCTGCCCAAATTGAAGATCTTTCACATATTGACGAAGTAGCCTGTGTGGTCAAGTAAGTCACTTACTTAACCTTTTGGGTCTCAGTTTTCTCTCCTGTCAAATGAGACAATTGGACCCAATAATCTCTAAGATCCCTTCTTTCTCTAAAGTCAGTGTCCTATAAGTAAGCAAAGTTATTTGTATGATTACAGATAGTTAAATCACAATAAGTAAACAAGCATTGACTACTTGCCATATTTACACATGTTATCTGGAATTTAGATTCTATCATTATCCCCCTTTTATAGTAGCAAAAACAGGTAAGCAGAGGTTAAGTGTCTTGCCCAGAATTGAGCTAAAATCTTGACTCCAAGCCCAGTTCTCTATCCATTGAGATGCTTCAATACTCTACTTCATCCTCAATCTCCACCTTCTGTGCAGAAGTGGGAGTTATGAGTATGGGACACTACAAATAATGTTATACTTTTTTGATTTGCTGCTTAGTTTGTGGAACTTTTTTTTTCTTATTAAAGATTAATATATTATAAGAGGTGACTCACTGTATAAGATAAGGTATCAGAGGCATGGTAGAATCAGTCAGAATTTTTCTCCCAAGAACTGATTGTTAAATTTTCAATGTGAGCATTAGCACTTCAAAAATAATGGAACAGAATAAATCAGAGCTTAATTTATCATTCTATTAGTTGCTTAGTTTTGAGAAAATGATGAGGAAATTTTTAGTAATGTAGGTTAAATATAAGAGACATTAAAATGCAATTTTCTTTTTTTTCTTTTTTTTTTTTTTTTGCTCTAAAGAGTTGGTTGTTAAACCAAAGAAATATTGGGCAATATAGATGACACAAAAACAAAATATATTTTTAAAAAACATATTTTCCCCCATAGGTCCGGGGAGCATTTCACAGAGCTGTTCTCAATATTCTTTATTGTGACACAGAGCTTTCAGGGAAAGGACTGACTAATCCAGGGACACTGTTCTAACAAACATGTTTTGTTCCTATTGCTATGCTGAGCATCACATATCCCATGCCTTCTTCTCTTTCAGGCACAGAGAGAAACAACACCATCTGTGAAAAGTGCCAGGCAGGGACATTTTCCATGAATGGGAGCTTGGACCGATGTTTGCCATGGACCAAGTAGGTATAGCATGTTCTCTGGGACTTGATAGTCTTGTTCATTTATAATAATTTGAACAAAAATTGTGAACTTAATGAACTCCAAATAAAGTAAAAATTTCCATACACAGACTAGAACAGAAAAATCAAAATCAAAAATATCCATGGGAGTGTGCAGGTAAAAGCTGGATCTCTGGGAAAGAAATATGCACTGGACACACTTTTAAGTTTATTCTGCATCATCAGCATTTTCTTAAGTCTAGTCATGCAACAAAATCACAAATCAAGCCCTACTTTGTAGTCTTTGCCCATTTCTGAGGCATGTGTGCTCATCCTGAAAATTTAACAATTGCCTTAGTGTTCATGCTGATTTCAGCACTCCTCCAAATTTATAGAACACTATGAACCTCTCTTCTATATAGCTTGCATGTACTGGTAGACTTAAAAGAAATTCAACGTGCAGTTTTCAATGCTGTTCTGCTTGTCCATACTTCCTTCTTGTCTTCCTTCCTTTGGATAGCCTCCATTGTTAAAGCCTTCCCCCCTTAAACTGAACTATAATCTACTCTTGCATTCTCTCCATCACTCCAAGTTCTACACTCTGGGCTCAAGATGAGTGAGTTTGCTTCTCTCCTACTTCCCATTTCTTCAAGTACTTGACACAATGTCTCCAAGACATCCTTCATTAGCTCCCCCCATGCATGGTTTACACCCTGGCTACCCCAGTACTACTGGAAAGAGCTTTGGAGTCTAGAGAATCTGGGTTCCAATAACATAGATGTTCCCCACCTGTGGTGGCCAGTGAGATGTTATTTTAACATCTCCCTGCTGGTCCATGGGAGATGATACATAAATACTAGCTATTGTTATCAGTTGTTTGAACTTTCTGTGGTTGGTTTTCCTCATTTATAAGTGAGGGACCCTAGGAAAGGATCCCCTGACATCACTACTAGCTCAGAATATATGAGCCTATAGCGACCTCTTGTGGAATCTCTTCAGCTATCCAAAAAACTTGAACTCTTCATTTGTAAACTGACCAATACATGTCCATGAGGAAGTATCACAGGATTTTCTTTATTCTAAAGCTACAATGTAGTCTAAAGCTGAACTGCCATGACTGATTTTCCAGTTGCATTGCCGACTCAGGAGGGGTGCTCAGAGTGCTCCTGCACTAAGGCCTTTTCAGATTGACTGTTAACTAGTCCCATTTAATGCTTCCCAGGATAGTGATATGGTAGAGTAGAAAGGGCACTGACTCTGGAGCCCAAAGAACTGGATTCAAATTCTGCCTCTGATATTTGTTTCTTTTGTAACCAGGGATAAATGACTTTGATTCTTTGGACATCAGTTTCTTTATCTTTATAAGTAGAGAATTGAAGTTGGTGGCTTCTGTTGTCAATAATAATAATAATGATACCAATAAATGAGTAAACCGGTGGCACAGTGGATAGAATGTCATGTATGGAGTCCTCAGTTTAAATCTGGCCTCTGACACTTGATAGCCATGTGATCCTGGCAAGTAACTTTATCCTGCTTGTCTCGGTTTCCTCTATAAAACTAGATGGAATTATTAATCAGAGAAATGCAAATTAAAACAACTCTGAGACACCACTACACATCTGTCAGATTGGCTAGAATGACAGGGAAAGATAATGTGGAATGTTGGAGGGGATGTGGGAAAACAGGGACACTGATACATTGTTGGTGGAATTGTGAACACATCCAGCCATTCTGGAGAGCAATTTGGAACTATGCTCAAAAAGTTATCAAACTGTGTATACCCTTTGATCCAGCAGTGTTTCTACTGGGCTTATACCCCAAAGAGATACTAAAGAAGGGAAAGGGACCTGTATGTGCCAAAATGTTTGTGGCAGCTCTGTTTGTAGTGGCTAGAAGCTGGAAAATGAGTGAATGCCCATCAATTGGAGAATGGTTGAGTAAATTGTGGTATATGAACGTTATGGAATATTATTGTTCTGTAAAGAATGACCAGCAGGATGAATACAGAGAGGACTGGCGAGACTTACATGAACTGATGATAAGTGAAATGAGCAGAACCAGGAGATCATTATATACCTCAACAACAATACTGTTTGAGGATGTATTCTGATGGAAGTGGTTCTCTTGGATAAAGAGAGCTAATTCGGTTTCAATTGATCAAGGATGGACAGAAGCAGCTACACTCAAAGAAAGAACACTGGGAGATGAATATAAACTGCTTGCATTTTTGTTTTTCTTCCCGGGTTATTTCTACCTTCTGAATCCAATTCTCCCTGTGCAACAAGAAAACTGTTCGGTTCTGCACACATATATTGTATCTATGATATACTGTAACCTATTTAACATGTAAAGGACTGCTTGCCATCTGGGGGAGGGGGTGGAGGAAGGGAGGGGAAAAATCGGAACAGAAGTGAGTGCAAGGGACAATGCTGTAAAAAATTACCCCGGCATGGGTTCTGTCAATAAAAAGTTATTAAAAAAAAAAAAAAAAAAACTAGATGGAGAAGGAAATGACAAATCACTCCAGCTTTTCTGCCAAGAAATCCCTAAACAGGGTCTCAAAAAGTTGGACAGACTGGAAATGACTAAACAACAATAATTATTATTATTTATGTATTTAATTATATAAAATGTCATTATTGGTAAAAGCAACATCAAGGGAAGATGTAGCAGATAGAATAATTCTATTCTCTTAAATGTTATGAGCTTAGGAGGTATGATTGCTTCAAACTAAGTTATGAACACTTTGTTATTTTTAAAGGAGAAGGAAAAACTTAATGGTAATAATAGTATAGTAGTTTTAGAGACCCCAAGTGGAGAGAGATAGACTGAAAGAAGTGGGGGCAAGGGGAGAGACAGACAGAAAATAGAGAGACCGACAAACAGACAGACAAAGATAGAGAGACACAGAGAGAGAGATCCAGAGATTAAGAAACCTCTCTATGGCTAAGGTACACATATAGTGTGGGCTGCTGTGTGATTCAAAGGGGAGGAAGATGAGACATCTCCAGTCTTTCTCCCACTTGCCCTTTTCCAAGGACGATTTTAGTATCTGTCAGAGCAGAAGCAGGAAGTTAGGGCCTGAGACCATTTTGTTCTTCTCAAAGAAATAGCGTTAAAGACTAGAATTATAACTATCTATTCTTTTAAATTTTTTTTTGCCTGAAAGATGTGATTAGGTTCAATTTAATTTGTTATTACTTTGTCTTTTTATTTTAGATGAGGAAGAAAAATCCCAAGTTTTCTATTCAAAGCTTCCCAATTATTACCACTCTATCTCTTTTGTCACAATAAACATACATTATAAAAAGCAAAGAAACTCACTTATCTGAAGTGGGCAAAAGAGATATCAGAAAAGAAATACATGGGAGGATATATGCTAGATAATACAAAGGAAAGAGGTTTCCCAGCAGCAGTGAGGTAACTTAACCAAGAGAAAGGTCTAGATCCGAAAGGAAAATGTAGCGAGCTGGAAAAGAGAATACCACGGAGCCTTCTGGTCCCTTCCCTGTCTTTCCAGAGTCTTTTCCTTCTAAAATTTGAAGTGGGATTGGACCCTTCCATCCTTCCGCTGGAAGCCAGAAGCAATGTGATGCTTGAAAAATCCCTTCAAAAACCTTGAAGGTTGAAGAGTCCTGAAAAGGCAGAAGTTTTCCCCCAACTCTGCCCAGCTGATGTCCACAGCTGGACAGCTATATCTACCAATAAGGAGAGTGATTTATATCAATGGTCATTGGGATGGCAGTTGCAATAACAATAAGAGCTAGCCATTATATAGCACTTTCTAGGTATTGTCTCATTTGATGCTCCACTATGAAGTGAGTGTTATTATTCTCATTCTACAGATGAGAAAGCTGAGGCAATCAGGGGTTAAGTGCTTAAGGTTCTACATTTGGAAATGTCTGAACTAAGATTTCAACTCCCATTTGAGCTTCTACATCCAATGTTCTGTTCATTGGTGTCCCCCAATCTAGAAATCACAGGTTCTATGATCTTGAATTGATCTTTTAGCCCAACTGTAAAGCATTGATTCTACAATCCTAGTAATTTCGATCTTTCTGTTAGGTTAGGCAATGGGACATACAGGGCTTGCTGTGGGGTCAGGAAGGCCATATTTTAGTATCTTAAACATTATAAACATTGTTTCAGAAGCATGTTACACTTTTTCAGTGCCCTAGCCAACAATTTCTCAATTCCAGACAATTCCTGCATCAGAGGAAAGTATTTTTATAGCTTGGAATCCCCTACACTGATAAAAATTGCAGTTCTTCTCCCTAAAACAAACCAAAAAGAAAAAAAAAAGCATCATGGTGTGGGGAATAGATAAGGTGAAGAACTTACAGGAATATATGAATTCTTTTTCTGTATTTTATTATTTCTGTGTTTCCCCTATGATCTGTATAATATGTGCAAGTTCATATTTACTTGAGTCTTGGCCAGCTAGGAACATATTTACTTAACCTGAGCTGATGACATTTATTGGTATTTGACATTTATCAATATTTAGTCTATTAACTGGACCACTATCTGCTTGATTAAGCCTGAAGGCCTGACTTTCTGTTTCCTAGAAATCAGGAGATTTCAGGGAAACGGAAACCTTCCATTCCAATCTCCCCAAATAGCAATAACCAATTAGATGCCTCCCCCTCTCCTTCTCAATGTTCTCTTACTTGTGATGTAATTTCTTATATAAAAACTATGTATCCTTACTACTTCTTTAGCACTCCTACCACAAGCTTTCTGTTTCTTATCTCGCGATGGGACGGCTCATCCTCAGGAGGTTTTCAACAAACAACTGTGAATGTATGTGAATGTAGCCCTTTCTACATTCCTCACAATGGTCTCATGTTTCTAATTTGTCTAAATCTTTTTGGATCCTGACTCTGGACACAGTGTCTTTCTAGCCATTCCAGTGTGGGTGCCCTCTCTCTGAGGTTTTTTTGTGTATATAAAATTTAGGGAGGGGAGCCCCACATCTATCTTCATATACTTCTCTTCTTCTATTTGGGGTATTCTGACTCTCTATGTGGAAGCTTCTTGAACTGTTGAGCCCCATGGCTTCCTGGGAGTGGGGGAGGAGCTGGATCATTCACTCATGGTGGGCTGATTGGAATGAATTCACGTTCAATGACACATGTTCTCATCTGTCTTACTAGTTGTCATGCCCAGGGTCTATATGAAGAAAGGCCAGGCACTGTCATCACTGATGCATGGTGCTCACAGGAGAGTGACCATCAAAACATATACTTTATCATCATTTCTGCTATCATCATCATCACCATTATCATCAGTATCATCATTATCCTCATTTGGATGTGTATAAGGAGGTAAGCAGTAATATAAAGAAAGTGGAGTGTGGTGTTCTCTTCTTTTGTATAAATATATGATGGTTCTCTCTGGGAGCAGGTTTCTTGGGGAGGTTTTCTGGAGGCAGCCTTAGTTTCGGTTCAAAGTAATAATCACTTCAAAATGCAGCCAGGTGTTAAAATAGTTCTTTATTGTTTCTTTCAAAATAGCCCAATTAGCTTTCTTTGGTTCCAAGAGCTCTTGTTGCTAGCTTCAGCCTCTCTCTGAATCCTGGTTCTGCCCAACTGCAGATTAGCTTTCCAATCTCCCAAACTGAACTCTCACTCTGTCAATCTTCCAAAGTGATTTCTGGCTCTAGCTCAACTTCAACTCATGGCTTCTTCTGAAGTGAACTCTCCTCCATTCTGAATCTTTTCAACTGAACTCTGCTGACTGAGCTCAGCTGTTTTTATGCTCTCTCAAAGGTTGACTTCTTCTCTGAGAGTGGGATTATGGGAGGTGTGAATTCACAAAGTTACAAAGTTAACTTTGTGAATCTCCCATACTTGTGAACTCCAATGTGTGAGCTAATGTGTGAATTCTTAAATGTGCAAACACAAGCATTGTTTCTGTCAATTCCACTTAGTACCTTGTTTCAAGTTCTAGCCCATAATATCTCTTTGTAGGATCAGCTCAATCATACTGAACCATGCTAAATTAGATAAGTATTGTCTCTATCAATTCTAATGACTTAATAGTTTGTAAGGATTCCAACAGTGGAGCAGTGGGGAGTTTGCCCTACGGCAGTGAATTTAGAGGCTCTGACCAGAATAAGAATCCTTTACCATTGTAGCAACCACAGATCTCAGTACCTAAATCATACATTCATTCAGTGCATCTAGGGAAATTGTAGAAAACCACAGATAGTCCAGATTTATCCAAATTTTGACTCCCAACAAAGAATCCAGGAATATTGTGGACTACAGCTGTTAGAGCTGACCAACCTATGCTCACTATCTATGTAAATGGCATACCGTTGAAAGGTCCGGTAGACAGGGGTACAAATCATACAGGAATTAAAAGTGTCAACTAGCCCAGTCAATGGCCACAAATTAAGGCAGACACCTCTATGTCTGGCATAGGAGGATCAATAGCAGCTGAAGTTAGTGCTACCCCTTTAAGATGGTAATTTGAAGATGAAACAGGAGTTTTTACTCCTTTTGTAGTAAATAAAATCCCAATCAATCTATGGAAAAGAGACACCTTAGAACACTTAGGATTACAATTGAGTACTTCAGCTTTTTAGGCAGGGCTGCTGTTGAAGGCCTGCCAACACTCTCACCTGTTCCCATTCAATGGAAAATTTATACACCATTGTGGATAGAATAGTGGTGCTTAGCTAGTGATAAAATTCAGTCCTTATTAGATATAGTACAGGAGCAACTTGACTAAGGACACTAAAAACCTTCTCTTAAGTCCTTGGAATTCCCCTGTATTTATCTGGAAAATAGAGGATGTTGACTACTCTGAGAAAAATAAATAAACAGGTGGAAACTATGGGAACTCTTCAGCCTGGACTTCCATCTCCTACTCAATTGCCTAGAGAATGGCCTCTTTGGGTTATAGATATTAAGTATTGTTTCTATTCTATCCCTCTAGATAAGGAAGATATGAAAAGATTTGCCTTTTCAGTGCCCAGCATTAACTTAGCTGAGCCTTATAAAAGATATGAATGGACAGTTTTGCCACAGGGAATGAAAAACAGCCCCACTATGTGTCAAATGTACGTTGCTGCTGCTCTTACTCCAGTAAGAAAAGCATTTCTAAAAGTAATGTTATTACATTACATGGATGATATCCTGGGGTGTGCACTTGAGGAGCAGATGGTAGAAGCATGTCTACAAAAGACCATAGAAACACTGAGGAACTACAAATTGCACATAGCTCCAGAAAAAAAAATCAAAGGCATGCTCCTTTTCAATATTAAGGATATGAAGTACATCCTAAGGTGCTTACAGTCCAAAAACATTCTATAAGAACAAAGAACTTGAACACCTTAAATGACTTTCAGAAATTAATAGGAGATATCCAATGGATATCCAGTGGATGTGTCCAGTGTTAGGCTTAACTACCAATCAATTACAGCCATTATATGACTTTTCAAGAGGAGACAATGCTTTAAACTCACCATATCAGCTTACAAAAGAAGCTCAAGAGGCTTTGAGAGAAGTTGAACTGGCTTTATCCAATATAAAGAGTTGAAAGAGTCACTCAAAAAGCCTTAGAAATATCAGTTTTTGCTACAAAAGAGGCACCCACAGCAGTCCTTCATCAAGGAGACAGTATGACAGAGAGGGTGAATCTCCCAGCACAACCAGAATAAAGCCTTACTCCTTACCCAGTGCTTGTGGGTAGACTCTTATTAAAGGCCATTAAGAGAGTACTACAATTATCTGGGATAAGACCTGACAAGATATACACCTTTTATATCAATGCACAAATTAATGTATGCTGTAAAATCATCACAGAGTCACAAATTTTATTGGCCATGGCTCCAAATTTTACACGTGAGTCTCCATTAAAGATAACCTGACTATTACATAATTGGCAATGGATTCTTGGAGGAAAGGTTTCTAAGGTTCCTCTTAAAGGAACAACTATCTTTAGAAATGCATCCAAACATAATATTTGTGCTGTATACTCTCCTGAATTAACTATAAAGAGGATAGTCAGAACTTTCTTTCAGTCCACTCAGCAGAATGGATTATATGCAATCATGCTAGCTCTTATTATCCAGGAGATACAAATATAATATCTGATTCAGCTTACTCAGTAGGTGTGGTACAAAGAATTGCCACAGCCCAAATACAATTTGTAGCTTCTATTATATATCGGCTCTTTTGAGGCCCAATGAAATCCAGTAAATGGATGTGACCCATTATAAATCTTTTGGTTGTCTGTCTTTTATTCGTGTTGTAGTAGATACTTTTTTCAGGATTCACTTTTTCAATACCAGCAAAAAAAGAGACAGCCCAAATGGTCAGTGAACTCCTTATACAAGCTTTTGCAATTATGGATGTGGCACAAGCAATAAAAACAGATAATGGACCTGCATAACATTTTTCACACTTTCATGCACAACATCAGATTTTACACACCAGTGGCATACCTCAAGAACAGGCAATAGTAGAGAGGAAAAACAGAGATATTAAGATGCTCCACCCCCAAAAAACAGGGGAGCCACAAGTAGCCCTAGAGAACTTCTAAATTTAGCTCTTTATATGCTTAATTTTTTTTTTATTTTTGATAAAGATGCACTGGCTCTGGAAGACAGGTTTTATAACTGGCCAGAAGAGCAATGTCCAGTACCAGCAGCTTCACTATATTTAGATAATTGCCAGGTGGCATGGAGACATCCAGAAAGTGGTGAATGGAAGGGATCAAATAGGTTAACTGCTTGGGGGAGAGCAAATCCTCTCTCCATGTGTATCTCTACAGATGGAGACAGAATCAGATGAGTGCCAACAATCGTATTTGCCTTGTCCAATGGAGAGAGATTGAGAAGACCCTTGAAACAAAGGAGAAGACCCACGGAACATCGGGTGGTTCCATTTCTGACAATACGTGCCACTGAAAGAGCCTGACAGTTAACCCTATGTGTATGGCAATTGAATCATGAACATAAAAAATTGTTGATGAAACTGCTGCAGGACTTTAAAACCAGCAAGAATAATTGGATTCCCTGATATATGAGCAGACTGTTATAGGACTTCAAAGTCTGCAGGAATTATTGGATTCCCTGACACATGATGAGATTGTTGCACAACTTCAAAACTTGAAGGAATCATTGGATTCCCTGACATATGAAGTAATGGACAATAGATTAGTTTGGGATTATCTCTTGGCTGCTTAAGGAGGTGTAGGTATGATTGTTGTGTGTGTGAAGGAAGTCTTCCTTCTAGGACTTATGGACATGTATTATTCTTCATACTGATTCATGTTGTTTGTTATGTCACTACTAGCCTGTGTTATATTACTATGTGCTTATGTAATACCTCCCATGCTGATGGATTTATGTATACCTGTTTCAAATGAGATCCTTCAGCCCAGAGGAAACCTGCTAACAATATCTGGTTTGACTCCCCATGAGTCCCCATGAACTTACAAAGTTCATTTGGAAGAACAAAAAGTCAACACTCTCAGACGAATTGGTGAAAAAAATGCAAATGAAGATATCCTAGCTGAACCAGATTTTAAACTATTTTATAAAGTAGCAGTCATCAACACCATTTTATAGTAATTAAGAAATAAAATAGTTGATCAGTGGAATAGGTTAGGTTCACAAGAGAAATTAGTCAACAACTATAATAATCTAATGTTTGATAAATCCAGACTTTAGGCTTTGGGAAAAGAACTTACTATTTGACAAAAATTGCAGGGAAAACTGGAAAATAGCATGACAGACAGTAGGCATTGACCAATACCTAACACCTTATAGCAAGATAAGATTGAAATGAATTCATGATTTAGACACAAAGAATAATACTATAAGCAGATCTATGGGGAAAAATGGAATTTATCACCAAAGAAGAATTAGAGACCTTTACAAAATTGAGAATGGATCATTTTTGATTATCTTAAATTTAAAAAGTTTTGTACAAATAAAACCAATGCAGTCAAGATTAAAAGGGAAGCAGAAAACTGGGAAAACTTTTTTTTTACATCCAAAGGTTCTGATAGAGTCCTATTTCTAAAAATAATTGACTCAAATTTATAGAAATACAAGCTATTTTCCAATTAATAAATAGACAAAAGATATGAACAGACAATTTTCAGATGAAGAAATTAAAGAAGTAATACTTTATATAGTAATACTATAAGCAGATCTGTGGAAAAGAATGGAATTTATCACCAAAGAGGAATTAAAGAACTTTATATAATTCAGAATGGACAATTTTGATTATATTAAATTTTAAAAGTTTTGTGAAAACAAAATCAATGCAGCCAATGTTAAAAGGGAATTAAAAAATGGGAAAACTTTTTTTTTTAAATCCAAAGGTTCTGATAAAGTCCTCATTTCTAAAGGGAATTGATTCAACTTATAGGAATACAAGCCATTGTCCAATTGATAAACAGTCAAAAGATATAAACAGACAATTTCTAGTGAAATGATAAACTGCTCCAAATCACTGTTGATTAGAGAAATGCAAATTAAGATAACTCTGAAATACCATTTCACATCTCTCAGGTTGAGTAAGAGAGAAAAAGATCATGATAAATGTTGGAGGGGATGGGGGTTTTGGGCCAATAATACATTGTTGATGGAGTTGTGGACTGATACAACCATTCTGGAGAGCAATTTGGAACTATGTCCAAAGGGCTATCAAAGTGTGCATACCCTTTGATCCAACAATGTCTCTATTGAGCTTGTATTCCAAAGAGATTACAAAAAAAGGGAAAATGCTCCTGAAAAGGATCATTTTGCACGTGTGCAAAAATGTATCAACCCTTTTTGTAATGGCAAGGAATTGGAAACTGAGTGGATGTCCATCAGTTGGGTAATGGCTGAATAAGTTATGGTATTTGAATGTTATGGAATATTATTGTTCTGTATGAAAGAACAGGAAGCTGATTTTAGAAAGGCCTGGGGAGACTTTATATGAGTTGATGGTGAGTGAAGTGAGCAGAATCAAGAGAACATTGTACAAAGCACACACAAAATTATGTGATGATCAACTATGATGGATTTGGCTCTTTTCAACAATGAGAAGATTCAGGCCAATTCCAATAGACTTGTGATGGAGAGAGTCATCTGCACCCAGAGGCAGGAGTCCCCATGAACTTACAAAGTTCATCTGGAAGAACAAAAAGTCAAGACTCTCAAACGAATATGGATTATATGGAAATCCATGGATTCCAATGGAATATGGAATATGGAAAAAGGAATATGAATTAGAGCATAGCATTTTCACCTATTTTGCTGTTATTTGCTTGCCTGTCTTTTTTCTCATTTTCCCCCTTTTGATATGATTTTTCTTATGCAGAATGACAAACGTGGAAACAACTTTAGAAGAGTTATAGATGTTTAACCTTTATCTATTGTCTAGGGGAGGGAGAAAGGGAGGATTGAGGGAGAAGAATTTTGAACATTTTGTTTTGTTTTGCAATGACGAATGTTGAAAATTATCTTTACATATATTTTGAAAAATAAAAAGCTATTATTATAAAAAAAATTGTAGCAACTTTTTTGTAGTGGAAAGGAATTGGAAATTGAAGTAAAATGAAGTGATACCAATCAGTTGGTGAATAGTTGAACAAATTGTGGTATATGATAGTAGCAGAACATTACTATACTATAAGAAATGATGAGCTTCTGGCTTCAAAAAGACAACGTGAACTGATGCAAAGTGTAGTGAACAAAATGAAAAGAACATTGTACACAATAAAACCAATACTTTATGATAATCAAGTGTGAATGAGCTAGTTATTTTCAGCAATAAAATGACTCAAGAAAATTCCAAAGAACTTTTGATTTAAAAAAAAATGTGATCCATAAACTGGGAAAACATTTTTACATTCAAAGGTTCTGATAAAGGTCTCATTTCTAAAATATATAGACAATGGGTTCAAACTTATAAGAATTCAAGCCGATCTCCAATTGATAAATTGTCAAAGGATATGAAGACAATTTTCAGATGAAAAAACTGAAACAATTTCTAGTCATATAAAAAGGTGCTTTAAATCACTATTGATCAGAGAAATGCAAATTAAGACAACTCTGAGATACCATTACACACCTGTCAGATTGGCTAAAATGATAGGAAAAGATAATGACAAATATTGGTGGGAATGTGGGAAAAGTGGGACACTAATACATTGTTGGTAGAACTGTGAACAAATCCAACCATTCTGGAGAACAATTTGGAAGGATGCTCAAAAAGTTATCAAACTGTGCATACCCTTTGATCCAACAGTGTTTTGTTGGGACTTGTATCCCCAAGAGATCTTAAAGGAAGGAAAGGAACTCACAAAAGCAAAAGTGTTTGTGGCAGCCCGTTTTGTAGTAGCAAGAAACAGGAAGCTGGATGGAAAAATAAAGGAAAAGAAAAAAGTGCTATCCACCTTTAGAAAAAGAACTGAAGCATCCTTTTTTTTTTTTTTTTTTTTTTTTTTTTTGCTTTTTGTAGGCATGTGTTTATATGTGTCTATGTGTGTGTGTGTATGTATGCCAGAAGTTGGGATATGGCTGGGCAGATTGTGGTATATGAATGTTATGGAATATTATTGTTCTGTAAGAAATGCACAGCAAGATGATTTCAGAGCGGTTTGGAGAGACTTGCATGACTGATGCTAAGTCAAATGAGCAGAACCAGGAGATAATTATACATGACAACAACAAAACTACAATGATAAAAAAAAAAAAAAAAACTATATAATGATCAATTACGCTGGACATGGCTCAGACCAGTTCCAGTTGTTCAGTCATGAAGAGAGCCATCTACACCCAGTGAGAGGACTGTGGGAACTGAGTGTAGTTCACAACATAGTATTTCCACTGTTTTTATTGTTTGCTTGCATTTTATTTTCCTTTTTTCCCATTGGTTTGATTGGATTTTTCTTGTGTGGCAGGATAATTGTATAAATATGCATGAATATATTGGATTTAACATATATTTCTATCATTTAATATACATTGGACTACTTGCCATCTAGGGGAGGGCATGGGGGAATGGGGGAAATAGGAACACAAGGTTTTGCAAGGGCTAATATTGAAGAATTGTCTATGCCTATATTTTGAAAAATAAAAAAGCTTTAGTAAAAATAAAGGAAAAGAAAAAAGTGCTATCCACCTTTAGAAAAAGAACTGAAGCATCCTTTTTTTTTTTTTTGCTTTTTGTAGGCATGTGTTTATATGTGTCTCTGTGTGTGTGTATGTATTTATATATGTATATATATATATATATACACACACATATATATAAATATATGTATATATATATGTATATATATATATATACACACATATATAAATACATACACACACACATAAATATGCATATATGCATACACACATATACACCTATACACATAGAGAGAAAAATAGTCCCTGGCAAGGAGCATGGTGTTCTCTGAAGTGGAAACTAAGAAAAGTCACTGATGAGAAATGAAGAGTTAAGAGCTTTAGAATCTCCATCAGTTAAACCCTCCCCCATTCCCTTCTCTTACTCCTCCACTTCCTCCTTACCTCCAGCCCCAACACTGGATGTGGTAAGACTTCTTCTTGTCTTTGTATGCACCCTCATTATTGTTGTTGTTCACTCATGCGTAGTTCTTCATGACCCTATTTGAAATTTTTTTTTTCACAAAGATACTAAGATGGCTTGCCATTTCATTTGACAGAGAAACTGAGGCAAACAGGGTGAAGTGACTTACCCAGTATTATACAGTTAGTAAATGTCCAAAGTCAGATTTAAACTCAGGTCTTCCTCACTCCAGGCCTGGCACACTATTCACTGCACTATTTAACTAACCTAATGCATTTTCTCTCCCTGAGCTCAAGAAATTGGGGATATTGTAAAGTTTCTGATTATCAACAGCTTGTTTCCTCCTTTACAAATTCATTCTTATTATAAAATTTCAAAATCATAATCTAGCCCCCTCCTACCTCTCCAGTTATATTGCATCTTACACACCCCACCCCATCTATTCTACACAGAGTCTATGATCTAAGACCATTGGTCTGTATTTTCCCTAGCAGGGAATCTTCTTAGCCCTCTCTTATACCTGAATTCTCACTATCCTAACCTCTACTTTGTAGCTTCACTGATTTTTTAAAAATCCTGGCTAAAATCACACTTTCTACAATAAGCC
>MU176946.1:730987-836120 GCA_016696395.1 Antechinus stuartii
CTAGAGACTGTCCTCTATTAATCATCTCCAATATATCCTATTTGGATTTTCTTTTTTATATATTTATTTACATGCACTGGACTGTGATCTCTTTGAAAGTAGGGACTATCTTTTATGATTTTTTTTCTAATGGATGCCCAGAACATAGTGGTTCCTGAATAAATATCATCGAGTGGCTCATCTATTATCTTTTTCTTCCTTTTGTTCTTCCTTTCAGAATCTGGCCTGGTTACTAGAAAGGAATGTTCATCTATGTCCAACATTGTATGTAGTTCTTCAGGCTATTTCTATACTGACACAAAAAATGATAACTGTGAGATATGTGTGGGTCCCAGAGTCTACAGTCCTAGCCAATATGTGAAATCTAGAGGTGAGTCTGCTCCATCACCATCCACCCAGAGACCTAGAACTATTATTGGCTGCTACCTTGAAAACTTGAGACATTCCCAGCGCTCTCTTAGCTCTAGCTGTTTAGAGGCAATGATGATATAGTGGGACAATGGTTGGTTTTGGTGCTAGAGGACTTGTATTCAAAACAAAACTTTGCACCTACTATGAGAATTATGCTGAAGTTCTTTGGCCTCTCCGATCCTTTTTTCTCATAAGTAGAAAGAAAGGATTGGACCATATGAACTCTAAGATCTCCTCCAGATGGTTATTATGATTTGATAATAATGAAGTCTATTTTCAAGACCTCAGACAGCCTGGGGAAAATTTTGAATTAGTCTGAGCAAATTATCTGGTTCCATTCTAATTTGAGCTGGGAAAAATCAACCTCATCAACCATGATTCCTTATTGGTGTCCTTTGTGCTTTAGTGGCACAAGTGACTCTGAAAGTTTGTTTTTCTAACTGAAATATTTTTTAAGTGACAAAAATCTTTTTTCTTTCTTTTTCATCTTTCCTCCCCCTTTGGAAGAGAAAAATCAATACAAAAACTTTGATAGTAAATCTTTTGTATAGTCACACATATAGTCAAAAATGTTTCAAACAAAGCATATTTATTGAGTCTATCATTTCTCTATCAGGAGATTAGTAGCATATTTAAACATGAGTTCTCTGGAATTATAGTTTTTATTCCATTGATCTGAGTTTTTAAATCTTTCTAAGTTGTTAGTCTTTAAAAAGTTGTTACTATTATATAAACTATTCTGTTCTGTTTACTTCACTTCACATTAATTCATGCAAATTTTCCCATATTTCAATGAAATCATCTATTTTATTATTTCTTCTGGTGCAAAATTTTTTTTCCTTATCTTCATATACCATAATTTGTCCAGTTATTCCCCAATTAGTGTACATACTCTAAGTTTCCAATTTTTTGCCTACAGAAAAATATGGAATTCAAATATATGTGTTCTTTTTCTCTTTCTTTGTGGAAATAGTATGGGAAGTGGTATCCAAGAGTCAAAAGGGATGTACAGTTTAATAACATTTGGGATGTAGTTGGAAAATATTTTACTGGTTTTCTAGACCAAGTTATATATCCACCAATAGCACATCAATGGACCTGTTGTCCCGTAGTCTTTCTATCATTTGCCAATTTCCTTTTTGTAAGCCTTGTTAATCTTTTAGGCATGAGATGAAATGGCTGAATTGCTTTAATTTGTATATCTACTTATTAGAAATTTAGAGCATTTTTTAAAAATATGGCTATTGATAGCTTGGATTTCTTTCTTTCAAAACAGCTACTTTTTGTCATTTGATCATTTATCCTTTTAAAAAATCTCTTATTCGTATATATTTGAATTAGGTCTGTAGCTGATGAGGTTTAGATTTGGGATACCCAAATGAAATTAGGATTTCTGTGGTGAGGGAGTTAAATGAGGTCTAGTGGCAGGTTCAGGGTACAGGGAGTCAAATGGCGCTCCCCTGCAACCCCTCAAAATTTGGCACAAGGGTAGGGAGTTTTGAGGATGCCCTTTCTGGTGGCACAAGAGTCCCCTGTAAAGGAATTTACAGACCCGAAAATCTAGATTGATAAAAGAGGTTTATTATGGGGATTGGAAGTAAGGTTCAAGTCTAGTTAGTAAAAGGTGTTAGGTAAAGAGAGGAGGGCACTGGAAACAGTATTCTAGGGGACAAAGAGTCCTTGGAGTGCCAGGAATGTTTGGACCCTCTGCAAAAAGAGAACTCCAGCTTGGCTCTTTTTATAATGAGATATTTAGCTAAAGGTGGCCCATGGGTGGAGTCCCAAGTTGGCTCAGATCAGATGGGGATTGTGAGGGCCCAAGTTGGCTCAGATTCAGTGGGGGCTGGGACAAGCCCAGATTTCCCAATGGAATTCAAAGGGGTGCTTTTGACTAGGATTTGTGAATCAAAAGTCCTAGCTTCTTGAATTGATAATGCCTCAGCCAGAAGGGGCTGGGAGTAATCTCAATCAGAAAGGATCACAAATAAGTTTCTTAAAGGGACCACACTCACTTCACAGTTATCTTTAAAATGAGACTTTGTCAGAGAAACATGCTGCAAAGATTTTCCAAGACTCCTTCCCCAGTTATCTAGTTCCCTTATAATTTGAACTATATTGTTTTAGTTTGTGCAAAATCTATTAAAGTTTATACAATCAAATAAAACATTTTATCATCTATGATCATCCCCCTCTATTGTTTGGTCATAAATTCCTTCTCTAGCAACAGATCTGATTGGCAATTTTGTCACTGATCCTCTTGTTGGTTTATGGTGGGACCATGGCTTCTTGAAAGTGATCCCCCAAAAGTTCAATTTCTGGCAAATGCTGCTGAGTTGGAAAATCTCTAAAATAGGACCAGAGCTCTGTTTTTCTGGAGGTCTGATTTCTGAAGATTTATCTCTTTTCATACACAGGGACTCAACTTCATACAGATCTCAGGGGAATAGATGTTTCAGATATAATTCTGAAAGACCACCTGTAGAAGGGAGCATAATCTGCATTTGTGGGGACAGGAAACATGCTGTCCAAGTTGAAGATTTTTCAAATATGGAAGGAGTGTGGCCAAGTAAATCATTTACTTGACCTTTCTGGTCCTCAATTTTCTCTCCTATAAAATGAGACAGTAGAACTCAATAATCTCTAAGGTCCCTTCTACCTCTAACACCATGGTTCTATAAGTAGGCAAAGGCATTTCTATGATTAGAGATAGTTAAATAACAATCAGCAAAAAAATAAATAAATAAATAAAATAAATCACATAATACTATGTGCCAGACACTGTGATAAATGCTTTTTGCAAATATTACCTAGGTGGTAGATACTATCTTTATCCCCCTTTTATACTAGGAGAAACACTTAAATAGAGGGCAAGTGATTTGCGACGGTTAATAATTTAATAATTATCTGAAACTGTATTTGAACTAAAACCTTTGTGACTCCAAGCTCAGTGGTCTATCCCTTGAGATGCCTAGAGGTCATATACACTTCATCCTCAATTTCCTGCTTCTTTGTTCAAGTGTGGAGATATGGATATGGAAGACTACACATAATCTTACACTTTTCTGATGTGTTGAGGCCTTTATCAGAACCTTAACTGTGAAAATGTTTTCTCAGTTTGTTGCTTCCCTTCTAATCTTTCCTGCATTAGTTTTGTTTGTATAAAGGCTTTTTAATTTGATATAATCAAAATTTTTTATTTTGTGATCAATAATGATTTCTAGTTCATCTTTGGTCACAAATTTCTTCCTCCTCCACAAGTCTGAGGGATAAACTCTCCTATGTTCCTCTAATTTATTTATAATCTTATTCTTTATGCCTAAATCATGGACCCATTTTGATCTTATCTTGGTATATGGTGTTAAGTGTGGGTCCATGCCTAATTTCTGCAATACTAATTTCCAGTTTTCCTAGCCATTTTTGTCAAATAATGAATTTTTATCCCAAAAGTTAGAATCTTTGGGTTTGTCAAACACTAGATTGCTATAGTTGACTATTTTGTCTTGTGAACATAACCTATTCCACTGATCAACTAATCTATTTCTTAGAAGCTATAAATTCTTACTAAAAGCCAGAGTCAGGATATTTGAATAAACAGAAGTAAAGGTGTCAATGAGGTATCTGGGATAGTCTTATCTTTTTGGAATATTTTAGAGGGGTAATATCATAAATTCTTGAGGGCAGAAGGAGTTAGGAGCCAAGAAGTCTGATTTCCCCCTCATCTTGAGCCTCACATTAACAATTTATAACCTTAGAGCAAATAGTCCTCAGTCTTAATGGACTAGAGGGGGAGTTTACAACTAAAGGGAATTGAGGCAAAACAGTTAAGGAAACTGAGATAGTATAATTCAGGGAAACTCTGGACAATTAGGGAAACTGAGTTAGAACAGTTCAAAGAGACTGTGGCATAACTTGTCTTCTTCCTTAAATCTTTGCTTCCTCATCCACCCCAACCTCCCCTCTTATTTCTTTATAGATTTTGGAGTGTGCTATACCCTTCAAGCTATATGTGTAGTGTTGCCTATTTAACCCATTTCCAATGTGAATAGATTTTCAGAAATAATGACTCTGTATTAGCAGAGTTAATACAAACAAGCTGCACCTTGTTTGTATAATTACTCTTTTTGCTTTAAACCTGCCCAAATCTGTCTCTTAAGCTAACCTATTGTTGATATCACTCTTAAACATATGATATTCATTTCCTATTTATTAAAAACATAAATAATTTATGTGTTGAGTTCCTTGAAAGTGATTTTTTATATTAGTTCTTACATGGTAAATTTTCTGTTGTGTTCAGGTTTGGTTGATAGAAAGGCCTGAAAAATTACAAATATGTTAAATGTCCATTTTTTTCTCATTCAAAATTATAGGTATTTTTGTTTGTTATGATATTTTTTTACCCACAGTTCTTTTGATTGTTGGTAGATATGATTCCAGGACTTAAGGTCTTTTATTGTGGCTGCTGCTAAGTCTTATACAATTCTAATTGTTGCTCTAGCATATTTGAATTTTTTCTTCTTGTTTCTTGCAAAAAATTTTTTTGATCTGTGGGTTTCAAAATTTGGCAAAAATATTTTTGTGTTTTCCCCAAATAATCTCTTTGAGGTGATGATCAATGGATTTTTTTCTATTTCTACTTCCCCCTCGTAGTCTACAACTCCAGGACAATTTTCTTGGATCATTTCCTGCATTATTATGTCCAGGTTCTCTTTTTGGTCACAACTTTTTGACATCCAGTTTTTTTCTTATATTTTCTCTTCTTGATCTGTTCTCCAGATCTGTTTTTTTTTTTCTATTGTAAGATGTTTTACATTCTGTTCTATTTTCTCATTTTTTATAATCTGCTTTGTTATTTCATGGTCTCTCATAGCTTCACTGGCTTCCCCTTGTGCAATTCTCATTTTCAAAGCATTCATTTTTATTTTTGAGGATATACACTTCTTTTCTAGTTTAACTTTTTTCATAAGCTTCTTATTTTTCTTAGATGGTTTTTATTTTTTATTTTGCTCTTTCGATGTCTCTCATTTGATTTTTATATTCTTTTTGAGTTCTATAGATTATTTCTGGGCTGGGAGCCATTTCACTTTATTCTTTGTGTAGAAGCTTTTTTTTTTTTTTAAATTAAATTGTTCTCTGAAAATCTCTGAAGATGAACCCTGATCTTCCCTGGTCTGATAATATATTTCAGTGGTGGAGTTCTTTCTTCTTTGCTGATTCTTTTTTTTTTTAAATAAGAGTTATTAGTGTAAGCACTCTAATCATAGGATTGGGGGATGGTGCCTCAATCCTATTTTCAGCTCTCCATTCTGACCAGTAACTGCAACCAAGAGCTCCACCCTCCTGTAAGTGCCCACAGACAGCAGTTACCCTCCCCCCAAATGTTTTTGCACTCATCCAGTGCTGGTTCCTTCTCATCCAGGGTCTCATCTCAGCAGCACAGCTGAGCCTGGTATTCCTAATCAGCCAAAGTTCACTCTATCTTCTAAAACTCAAACCCTAACTCAACAAACAGTCCAGAAGGTGAAAGTCTCTATGAAAACCTCTATAAGGTTCCAATCACACCAGCTAGCCTGAGGGGTCCATCACTTGAAGTTTCTGTGGAACTAGCCTGGAGGTGTCTGCACTTCAGACAGGTTAATCCTCAGGCCAGATTCTTTCTTCAGATCTTCTAGTATTGTATTTTCCCCCAAGGAAAAACTCTCTCATTTTCCCCCCAAGTCTTCTTGATTTTTCATCAATCTATGTTTGCCCAGAGGTGCAAATTTGATCCACTTGGGGAAATCTGGAAATCTTGAAATTTAACAACCTACTTCACCATCTTCCCAAAATTCTCCCCCTCCCCCATTGTTACATTTTCACTGCTTGCATTGACATTTCAGAAATAAGGGAAATAGTATAAATCAGAGCTTAATTGAGTACTTTTTAAATAACTTAGTTTTAGAAAGTGATGGAGAAAAATTTTGGTAATTTTGGTTAAATCAAAAAAAAAAAAAAAAAGACATTCTTGTATTTTTTTCTTTTATCCCAAAGACTTGTTAAAATTGTATTTGCAAGGTGAAAGGAAGTTTGGGCAATGTACATGATGCAAAAACAAAACATATTTTAAAAAAAATAATAACAAATTTCTTGCCACAGGTTTGAGAAGTGTTTGGAGTTATTCCCAATACTCTTTGTTCTGACACAAAGCTTCCAGGGAAGGAATCTACCTATTTAAGCACATTGTTCTAGCATCCAATTTTTTGTTCTAATTCTATTTCTATGCTGAGCACCCCATGTCTCCTTCTGTTTTAGACACAGAGAGAAACAGCACCTCTGTGAAAAGTGTCAAGCAGGGATATTTTCCCAGTGGTATCATTGACCAGTGTTTGCCATGGACCAAGTAGGTAGAGCATGTTCTCTGGGAATTGGTGGTTAACTCTTGTTATTTGCTCATTTACAGTTATTAAGCTAAAACTCTAATATTCATTTTAGTCTAATAAAACTCTAATCTTAATGAATATCAAATAAAAGAAATGTTTCCATACACAAACCAAAAAAGGAAAAAAAAAAGATAAGAATGTCCATGTGGGCAGATAAATGTTTAACTGGATCTCTGAGAAATAAATATACACAAGACACACTATTAAGCTTATTCTGCTTCATCAACATTTTTATCAAGTCTAGTCAATCATCAAAATAAGTCAAGCCCTAATTTGTAGCATTTTCCAATTTGTGAAACATGATAGCTCACCCTGACAATTTAACAATTGGGTTATGGATCAAGCTGACCAGCACAGCTCTAAAGGTAAAAGAAACTATGAATCTCCATTCTATACAGCTTGTGTTTTCATTTAGGCTTCAAAGAAATTTAACATGTAGCTTTCAGCACTATTCTTCTTGTCTGTATTTCCTTCTGGTCTTCCCTTTATAGAATAGCTCCAGTGGTTAAGTTTTTTCTCTTAAAGTAAAATCTGCCTTTCTCTGTTTTCTTGCCATCTCTTCATCTTCTGCCCTCTGTAGTCAAGCTGAGTGAGTTTATTTCTCTTCTACTTAACATTTCTTTAAATATCTGAGACAAATTTTTGGCCTTTCCCTCTCATCTTTCAATGGATCCTCACAAGAGTAGTTTGGATTTCTGGTTATCCTAGTATCATGGAAAGGGGAACTACACTATGGTTGTTCCCCACATGTCTTTAAACCAGTGAGAAAAGTGTTGGCCCATGGGACATGCTACATAAATGTTAGCTCTTATTATCAGTCATTTGAACTCTCTTGCTGAGTTTTCCTCATCTATAAATGAAGGGATTGATCAAAGGAGTCCCTGAAGTCCCTTTTCATTCAGAATCTATGAGGCAATAGCACCCTCTTGTGAAAGCTCTCCAATCAATCAAAGAACTTCCTAAAATGTTTCCTGTACACAGCTTTTCATCAGTGGGCTGGCAAGAACAGTGTCCATGACACAGGTAAATCAGTAATTCCTTCATTCTAAATCCACCAACAGAGTCTAAAACTGAACCACTATGGCTGTTTGTTCCAATTGCATTGCTAAATTACTTGGAGCATTCAGGGCACTCATACTCCAAGACCTTTTCAGGTAGATTATTATCTAGTCTCATCTCCTTTCCAGGACAGTAATATGGCTCTGGAGTAAAAGGACCAGGGTTCAAATCCTGCTTCTAATATTTGCTTCTTTTTTGGTCATGGATAAATTACTTTGGTTCATTGGTCCTCAGTTTCTTTATTTTCATAATTAGAAAGTTGTAATAGGTGGCTTCTGAAGACTCTTTCAAAAATAATAATAATAACAATAAATGGGTAAACCAGTGGCACAGTGGGTAGAATGTCATGTATAGAGTCAGGATGACTCATTTCCTCAGTTTAAATCTGGCCTCTGACACTTGCTAATTGTGTGGCCCTGGTAAGTCACTTTATCCTATTTGCCTTGGGTTCCTCATCTGTAAAATGAACTGGAGAAGGAAATGCAAGCCACTTCAATATCAGTTATCACCAAATTAGGTTACAGAAAGCTGGACATGACTGAAACTATAACACAACAATAATGCTTAACAAATAAATAATTAAATGAATATGATAATTATTGGAAGGAGGGTTACCAGACTAGAATTATACCATATATTTTAGAGGATATGATTAAGTTCAAACTAACTTCTGACAAATTTGTCATTCTTCAGGAGGAAGGAGAACCCTAATAGCAATGTTTTTTTTTAAAAACCCAGTAAAGAAACAGAGTCAAAGACAGAGAGACATAAAGAGACAGAGTGGAGACGGAGAAACAGAGGCAGAGAAAGAGACTTCTCCATGTAGCTAAGGTCCATTTGTGGTGTGGCTTATTGTATAGCTCAAAGGGAAGAAGGCTGGACATTTCTAGCCTTTTCTCCCATGTTCCCCTAGAAATGAGTTAACTCAGGTCAACCAAGAGAGAGTTCTAGGTCTCACCCAATGGGAAACTCCTCCAAGTCTCTAGTGTACCAAGCTGGGGAAGTGAATGTGATCAAGGCTGCTGATTTCTGTCATATCTTCTCACGCTTGAAGAGTTTTCCCCAAACACTTGAAAGTTTGAAGGGTTCTGAAAAGGATTGATTAAAATGGAGTTTTCCCACCAACTCTGCCCCCATCAACCTCTGCAGCACAGGATATTCAACTCCACCAATCAGGAATGCATCTCATACCAGTGGTCACTGGGAGAGTAACAGCTAGCATTTTCATAGCAATTGCTCAGTATTGTCTCAAAAGTCCTTATAACACTAGGAAGAAGGGACTATTATTATCTTCATTTGATAGATGAGGAAACTGAGACAAGTAGGTGTTAAGTGACTTAATCAAAGTCACACTGCTATGAAATGTCTGAACTAAGATTTGAACTCCTGTGTAGGACTGTAGGAACAGCACTCTGTCCACTAATCTACTGGTCCCAAGTGAAGAGACAGATAGACAGATAGCAATCTCTGGTTATCAAATCTTTTTGAAAAGTTGATTTTTTTTTTTAGCCCATAGACATTGGTTCCATTCAGTATTATTAATTTCCATCTTACTGTTAGATTGGGCAGTGGGGGATACAAGGCTTGCCTTAGAGGCCAGAAGCCTCGAATCCTGTCTCATAGACATAGAAGTGAATGTCTCACAGACAAGTCATACTTACTCAAAAACCTAGCCAACAATCTAAAGCTCTCAAATCCTGACAATTCCTGCATCAAGAGGAGGTATTTCTGTACCAGGAAATTCCACACATTGATGAAAATACAATCCCCCTTCTTTCCCCAAAAAAGTAATATTATCTCATGGTTCTAATTTGTCCAAATTTTTTTGGATCTTCAATTCTGATGGACGTGGCTCTCTTCAACAATGAGATGATTGATGCCATTTTCGATGATCTTGGGATGAAGAGAGCCATCCACACCCAGAGAGAGGACTGTGGGAAATGAGTATGGTTCACCACATAGCATTTTTACTCTTTTTGTTATTTACTTGTATTTTATTTTCTTTTTTCATTTTTTCCTGTTTCATTTCATTTTTTTTTTTTAACATTTAATAGGTAACGGACCCAAAGTTGAAAAAGACCAGAGAGGTCATCTCATCTAAGTTCCTAATTTTACTGAAGAAACTGATCCCTGATAAGTTGAGACCTGACCAAAGTCACAAAGCAGTAAAGAGCAGAGCCAGGATTTGACCTCAGGTCCCATGATGGTAAGTAAGGTCCTTGCTCAGAGCTTTTCACCTTTCCCTCCTCCTTTCTCAGGCACATCCCTTTTTAGAGTTTGAAAAGGTTTTCACCCTCAATATTGCCACTAGGTGATGCATAGGGAAGAGTCCTAGATTAGAAGTTAGAGATGCTGAGTTCAAAACTTAGCTCTTCCATTTAGTATCTATATGATGATTGGCAAACCAGTTAATAAACATCCAATAAACACATACTATGTGTTAAGTCTTGTGCTAAGTGCTGGTGATACCAAGAAAGACCTTGAGAATCTAATGGGGCACACACCATGACAGCACTCTGTACAAACATGGTATAGGCAGGATGATGAATTAGAAATTCTCTTAAAAGGAAGGTACTAGCACTGAAGTGTTGGAATCTTTACAAACTGCTAACTCATTAGAGTTGATAGATTATTGACCTGATCTTACAAGAAGATGTTTTGGGCCAGAATCTGAAATAAGGTGCTAAGTAGAACTAATTGATACAATGTTTGTGTTTGCACCTTTACTCATTGGAGTTCACACGTTTGGGAAATTTCAGGGTTTAGTATGAGATATCTGAATTCATACCTCCCTTGAAGCTCTTAGGGCCAGAGAGCACTATGGGAGAAAACCCATAATCCCATAAACTCAAGAAGTCCAATGATTCTTGCAATTACATAAAACACATAAGCACATAGCAATATAACACATGCTAGTAGTAATGTAACAAATAACATGAATCAACCTGAAAATTTATACATGTCCATAAGTCCTAGCCTAGAAATAGTCCATAAGGAATCCATTGTCCATTAGTTCATGTGCCAGGAATCTAATAATTCCTGTAAGCTCTGAAGTACTGCAAAAAGTCTCATCAACAATTTTTCATCTGAAGGAATCCAATGATTCTAGCTGTTTTTTCAAGAACTAAAACAGTCTCATCTTGTGTTAGGAAATCCAATGATTCCTGAAGATTTTAAGAGTCCTTTTAACAGTCTCATTGTCAGCCATGCTCTTTCAGTGTCAGATGCTTCTTAAATCTGATTTGTTTTGAAGTTTTTCTCTTTTTTCTATTTCATCTCAGGAAATTCAATGATTGTTGCTGGTTTTTCAGGAATTGAAAGCTGAAGATTTTTAAGTTCTTTTGACAGTCTCATTGTCAGCCATCTGATTTCTTCTCCACCTGTAGAAATATAAGCAGACCCTCTTCCCCAAACAGTTAACCTATCTCTGAAGGAAATCAGAAAAAAAGTAATTTATGTCTCTGGGCTTCCATTTGCTCATCTTTAAAATGAGAGGATTCAATGTAATGACAAATCAGGTTCCATCAGGCTCTAAATGTCTTCTGTTTACATTTGGCTGGGAGGTTTGGGCTCTAGTAGCTGCTGATACAGTACATAGAATGCTGGGTCTGGAATCAACAAGACAAGCTCAAATGTGACCTCAGATACTTCTAATTTTGTAACCTTGGGCACCAGTTGTCCTTAGTCTACCTCAACTATTACATGGGAGGATAGGAGCTATATATACTCAGGAGGTATATGTACTAAATGAATGCTTATTTCCTTCCCCCTTCTCCTTACTTCTTGACACTTCTCAATGACTCTGTGTGACCTTGAGAAAGTCCTTTTCCCAACTGGACCTCAATGGCTGCATCTGAACAGTGTATATTTTCCTGAAGAGTCTGTTAGACTTGCCTGAGACCCAGGTGGTTTGGTATAGTTGAGCATCCATCTCAAAGATATGTGAATCTGTAGAAAGAAAGCCAGCCTCCTGCTCACAGAAGGGTAAATGACTGGTCCCAAATTTCTTCAGCCTGTGTCTAACTAACTAACAGTCAGCTGTGGGGCTAACTACAGCAGTTCCTTCCTTCTTCAGTTCTCTTATGGATTTACAAGGACCTACAAGGCTCGTGGATTTCACCTTTTGTAGTATTTCCTGAATATACCTCTTTCTCTCCTCTGACACAGCAGACCTTCTTCACCTCACACCTAGAGTGTTGCAATAAATGCTGTGAGCTATCCTCCATTCAGCTACCAAAGTTATTTTTCTAAAGCTCAGGTTCAAACATGTCATCATCTAACTCAATAAATTTCACTGGCTTCCTCTCACCTCTAGGAGCAAAACAAAAAATTTTAAGGTCCTTCATAGCCTTCATAATACTTAATGCCTTTACAATCCTATTGCTCCTTATACCCCAGCTCCTACTCCCCACACACTCTGTGATCCAGGAACAATGGACTCTAGTATTCCCAGCTGGGAATATTCCTTCATGCCTCTGTGCTCACCTTGAGTCTTTCTTATTGTCCTTAAAAGCCCATCTTTGCAAAAGATCAATCTCCTTCCTTCTTAAGTCTAGGGCCTTTCCTCTCTTGTTCATCTCCAATTTATCCTGTGTGGATCTTGTTTCTACATACTGGTTTGCATGCATTGGACTGTGATCTCCTTGAAAGCAGGGATTATCTTATACCTTTTTAATGCATACCTGGAACATAGTCGGTCTGGAAAAAATGGTAGATTGACCTAATATCTCCTTCTTCCTTTTGTTCTTGCTTTGAGAGCTCAGTGTGGTGACCAGAAAGGGAATGTTCATCTATCTCCAACATGGTGTGCAGCTGTTCTCTGGGTGATTTTTGCACTGATATGAAAGATGATGACTGTGACCTGTGTGTGTGCCTCATCAAGTTTGCAACCCTGGCCAATATATGAAGTCTAAAGGTGAGCCTGCTCTGTCACCATCCACACAGAGACCCAGGATTATTGTTGTGGCAGCCTGAGAAATTCCCAGCCTTCCCTCAGTTCTGGCTGCCTTCCTGGAACCAGTAGTGCAATGGGACGATGCTTGGATGTGGTGTGAGAGGATTAGGGATCAAAATTAAGCTTTGCATCTACTATTCATGTAATGCTAAGTTTCCTTGACTTCTCTGGTCCTCAGTTTTCTTATCTCTAGAAAAAGAGGATAAAACAGGGGATAGAAGACCTCTGAGATCTCTTTCAGATGGAAATTTATGATTTCATAATAATAAAGTCTGGTTTCAAATCCCCTATTCCGTCTTCATGGATCTCAGAATCAAGTCAAGCCAAGAAAGTCAACCAGGGCCTTCCCACTTTTGTCCTCCTCCAATGTTCTCTGATGACATAAAGTGATTCTGAATCTTTCTTTTTAAAAATAACATATTTTAATTGAAAAAAAATTATTTTATTCTTCCTATCTTCCTCTCCATTGTTAAAAAAAAAAAGCAAAAACAAAAAACTTCAAAATAGCGAATTTCATGTGTAATTAAAAAAAGCACATTCATTCAGTGACCATGTCCAAAGAGCATATATGTCTCCTTCAGCACCTTGTGTCCATCACTTCTTTGTTAGGAGATGAGTAGCATGTTTTAGTATGAGTTATTTGGAATTGTAATTGGTTACTCCATTGATTTGAGTTCTTAAGTCTCTCTAAGTTGGCTGCTTTAACAAGGTTGTTTCTACTGTGTAAGTTGTTCCCCTGATTCTGCTCCCTTCTCTCTGCAGCAGTTCATACAAGTTTTCCCACGTTTCACAGAACTCATCCACTTTATCATTTCTTATGTTGCAATAATATTTCGTTAAATTCATGTATCACAATTCATTCAACCATTCCCTGAATGGTGGACATACCTTCAGTTTCCAGTACTTTACAGAATAAAAAATGTAGGCTATAAATATTTGTGTATATATTGGCCCTTTTCCTCCATTTCTGAACTCTTTGGGAATATAGGATCAGAAGTTGTATCAGTGGGTCAGAAAGGTTGCATAGCTTCATAACTTTGGGGATGTAATTCCAAATTATTTTTCAAAATGAATGTCCAGACCAAGTCATAGCTCCACCAACAGTACATCAATATATCTGTTTTTTTCCACAGTCCCTCAATCATTTGCTAGTTTCTTTTTTTGACAGCCATGTCAATCTGATGGGTATGATAAAGTGAAATATCAGAGTAATTTTAATTTGTATTTCTCTATTAAAGATTTAGAGATTTCATAAACATGGCTATTGATAATTTCCTTTGATTGATTTCTTCCTTTGAAAACTGCTATCATTTGGAGAATGACTATTATTATTATATATTGAATGTATACTATGTATAATGAAGATTACATATATATGTATATATATATACATTCATATATACATGTATATAGAATGTATAACATTGATTTATATATAAATTGGAAATGAAATTTTTATCAAAAAAATTTCCTGCAAAAGTTTTTCATCCTCCCTTCCAAAATTACCTGTTTCCCCTCTAATTTTATTTTATCTTTTTAAATCAAAATTTTATTGAAAGACCATTTTCATACAATGTCTTTCATAGTCCTTTTAAAAAATATATTTGATATTATGCTTTACATATTACTGTCTTCAAGTAGAAAAGGTGAAATATACCTGTATAGATATATTCTATTTCACTTGAGCATATCATAATTTCTTACTTCAGTGCTTAAAAATTAGATATGATTAATACTTAAAGATTTAGTTGTATGTCTCAGACTTCACCCAAAACTCAAACCCTAATAAGAGAAAGCAGAAAGATAATGTATTCTGCAGCTCAGTTTAGTGTCCACTACTTGGAATGGTTTGGGCAATTTTTTATTCAAAATATTTGAGATGCAAAATATTCTATTCCGTAGTTGTTCATAAAATCCACACTTACACATACACACACACACACACAC
The DNA here is from genome assembly GCA_016696395.1 of Antechinus stuartii. Taxonomy (NCBI): domain Eukaryota; kingdom Metazoa; phylum Chordata; class Mammalia; order Dasyuromorphia; family Dasyuridae; genus Antechinus; species Antechinus stuartii. The sequence continues at coordinate 745,775 of MU176946.1, forward strand.
ACACCATGTAGCAACTAAGTTCAGAGGCTTACTGCAGTTGAAGTATAAATGCAGACATGATTTATGAAAACTTAAAACCTACTACCTGTAATCTAACATATGTAGGACAGTCTCCAACCTGCCTGAAAAACATACTACAAATAATTAAATTTCAGTAAGAACTGAAATCCATAGGCAAGTTTCCTTTCATCTTCCCCTCTAATTTTATCTGCATTGATTCTGTTTGTGCAAATCTTTTACATTTTATACAATAAACACTAACCATTTTATCTTCTTTGATCATCCCATTTTGTTGTTTGGTCATAAACTCTTTCCCTATTCATACATCTGATTGGCAATTTCCTCACTGCTCCACTTATTAGTTTATGATACACTCCTGGGTTCCTAAAGGTGATCCACAAAGAGTTTAATTTCTAGCAAATAATACTTAGTTGGAGGCTTCTAAAATAGGACCAAGGCTCTGGTTTTTTGGAGGTAGGTAAATACAGAGGAACTCAGTCCTTTAGAGGCTTCAAAGGATGGATGTTTCAGATACAACTCCAAAAAGCCATCTGCTTAAATTGAAGGGAATGACAAACTGCACTTATGCAGAGAGGAAGCAAGCTGCCCAAATTGAAGATCTTTCAAATACTGATGAAGAAACCTGTGTGGCCAAGTAAGTCACTTAGTTGACCTTTTGGGTCTCAGTTTTCTCTCCTGTCAAATGAGACAGCTGGACCCCATAATTTCTAAGGTCCCTTCTACCTCTAAAGTCAGGATCCTGTAAGTAGGAAAAGTTATTTGTATGCTTATAGATAGTTAAATCACAATAAGTAAACAAGCTTTGACTATGTGCCATATTTACACATGTTATCTGGAATATAGACGCTGTCATTATCCCCCTTTTATAGTAGCAGAAACAAGTAAGTAGAGGTTAAGTGACTTGCCCAGGATTGAGCTAAAATCTTCTTGACTCCAAGCCCTGTTCTCTATCAATGAGACACTTCAATACTTTACCTCATCCTCAGTCTCCAGCTTCTGTGAAGAAGTGGGGGGTTATGGGTATGGAACATTACAAATAATGTTATAGTTTTTTGATTTGCTGCTTAGTTTGCTGAATTGTTTTTTTCTTTGTCTTTTTAAAAGATTGTACATTATAAGAGAGAACTCACTGGGTAAGATAAGGTCATAAGAAGAATACTGGAATCAGCTAGACCTCCTCTCCCAAGAGATGATTGTTAAATTTTCAATGTGAGCCTTAGCTTGCTTCAAAAATAGGTGAACAGGATAAATCAGAGATTAATTTACTATTTTGTTAATTGCTAGGTTTTGAGAAAGTGATGGGGAAATTTTTAGTAATTCACTCGAGCATATCATAATTTCTTACTTCAGTGCTTAAAAACTAAATATGATTAATACGTAAAGACTTGGTTGGATGTCTCAGACTTCCATTTAATTTATGGTTAAACTTAAAAGACATTAAAATGTGCTGTTTTCTTTTTCTTTTTTTTTTTTTTTTTTTTTGCCCTAAAGAGTTGGTCATTAAATAATTATTAGTAAGGGGAAAGAAATGTAGATGATGCAGAAACAAAATATATTAAAAAAAAATAATAATAACTTTCTTTTCATAGGCCTGGAGTGGGGAGGATTTGTTCTGACAGAGAGCTTCCAAGGAAAGGACTGACCAATCCAGGGATGCTGTTCTAACACATATGTTTTGTTCTTATTGCTATGCTGAACATCACATATCCCATGCCCTTTTCTTTCAGGCACAGAGAGAAACAATACCATCGGTGAAAAGTGCCAGGCAGGGACATTTTCCACGAATGGGACCCTGGACTGATGTTTGCCATGGACCAAGTAGGTATAGCATGTTCTCTGGGACTTGATGGTCTTATTTATTTATAATAATTTGAACAAAAATTGTGAACTTAATGAACTCCAAGCAAATCAAAATTTTCCAAACAAAGAATGGAATAAAAAATAAAAATCAAAAATGTCCATGGGAGTGTGCAGGTAAAAGCTGGATCTCTGGGAAATAAATATACATTAGACACACTTTTAAGTTTATTCTGCATCATCATCATTTTCTTAAGTCTAGTCATGCAACAAAATAACAGATCAAGCCCTACTTTGCAGAACTTGCTCATTTCTAAGGCATGTGTGCTCACCTGAAAATTTAACAATTGCCTAAGGGTTCATGCTGATTCCAGCACTCCTCCAAATGTATGGGACACTATGAACCTCTCTTCTATATAGCTTGCATGTACTGGTAGACTTAAAAGAAATTCCACATATAGCTTTCAATGCTGTTCTCCTTGTCTGTACTTCCTTCTTGTCTTCCTTCTTTTGGATAGCCTCCATTGTTAAGTCTTTCCCTCCTAAACTGAACTATAATCTGCTTCTCTTACATTCTCTCCTTCACTCCAGGTTCTACCCTCTGGGGCCAAGATGAATGAGTTTGCTTCTCTCCTGCTTCCCATTTCTTTAAGTACTTGACACAACCTTTTGGCCTCTCCAGGACATCCTTCAGTAGTCTCTCCCATGCACGATTTGGTGCCCTGGCTGCCCCAGCTCCATGGAAAGAGCTTTGGAGTCTAGAGAATCTGGGTTCCAATAGCATGGATGCTCCCCACATGTTGTGGGCCAGTGAGATGTTATTTTAAACATCCATGGGAGACAATACATAAATACTAGCTATTGTTATCAGTGGTTTGAATTTTCTGTGGCTGTTTTTCCTTATCTATAAGTGAGGGTAAGTGAGGACCCCCTGAAATCACTTCCAGTCAGAATCTATGAGCCTACAGCGCCCTCTTGTGGAAGCTCTCCAAGGAACTTGAACTCTTCATGTGTAGGCTGACCAGTAACTGTACTGCTCGTGTCTCATGTCCATGTACATGTCCATGAGACAGTATCACAGGATTTCCTTTATTCTTTTTTTTTTTTTTTTTTTTGCTGAGGCAATTGAGGTTAAGTGACTTGCCCAGGGTCACACAACCAGAAGTGTTAAGTGTCTGACATCAGTTTGAACTCAGGTCTTCTGATTTCAGGGCTGATACTTTAACCAGTATGTCACCTAGCTGCCCCTGGATTTCCTTTATCCTAAAGTCACAAAGTAGTCTAAAGCTGAACTGACATGGCTGATTTTCCAATTGCATTGTGGACTAACAAGGGGTGCTCAGGGTATTCCTGCTCCAAGACCTTTTCAGATGGATTGTTACCTAGTCCCATTTAGTCCTTCCCAGGATAGTGGTATGGTAGAGTGGAAAGCACACTGACTCTGGAGGCCAAAGAGCTGGATTCAGATCCTGCCTCTGATATTTCTTTCCTTTGTGTCCAGGGATAAATCCCTTTGATTCTTTGGACATCAGTTTCCTCATCTTTATAATTAGAAGATTGAAGTAAGTAGCTTCTAGTGTCCCTTTCAATAATAATAAAGGGAAATATCTCATTCATTTAGAATAATACGAGTATCTTAAGATAAAGGTAGAGTGTAAAGATATAAATTCAAATCATTGAAACCTCACAAGACATCTTGAGGCTCATGAGCTAAACTGATTTTTCAGAAACATGCCTTAAATCCAAATCAGTCTGGCTCTCCTTTATTGGCCTACATAAGGACCCAGCCCAAACTTCACATTGTTATTGTTTGGGCTCTTAGAATTCAGATTTATCTTGACATAACTAGTACTCTTAGTACTAAGTACATGCTTTTTCATTCTTAGTTTCAACATCACACCGATTATTTTGCTTTAAGATGCTTAATGATAAACAATCAAAAAACAGGACAGGATGTATTAATATGATAATCCCAAATTAAATCTCAGCTTGTATGAGAAGTTGTCTAAAATAAAACATCTTCAGTTTTTAACAATGTTCAAATGGACACAAATATGGACAACTTCTCAAGGTATCCCTTTAAACAATGGGAACATATTTTTTTTTTTTAATAACTTTTTATTGACAGAACCCATGCCAGGGTAATTTTTTACAGCATTATCCTTTGCACTCACTTTTGTTCCAATTTTTCCCCTCCCTCCCTCCACCCCCTTTCCCAGATGGCAAGCAGTCCTTTACATGTTAAATAGGTTACAGTATTGCCAGAGACCATGTCCTTGAATACTGCCAGAGACCATGTCCTTGGAGGCAGGAGACAAAGAGCTAAGAAGAGTAGCAAACACCCTAAATTCCTGAGATTAGATAATGTGTCATCTCCGCCCAAGATTTAGATAACAGTATACTCCAGGATTTCTGCCACACCTATGGTCCGACATTCTTCTCATTGTAACCCCCCCACTCAGAAATCATATTTAATTAAATCCTCTTCATTCATTAAACAGAGACATTCACCATCTTAAATCTTGAGTTGCCTCTCTGTCTCTCCGATCCTGTTCCCAAGCCGTGTGCTTTACAGACTGTTGTCTTACAGAGTCTTTGCTCCTCCTCGGCCCCGGTTCCCTTCGATGACCCACTGTTGATGTCCTGCCAGACAGGACACAGTATATCCTAGATACAATATGTGTGTGCAGAACCGAACAGTTCTCTTTTTGCACAGGGAGAATTGGATTCAGAAGGTAGAAATAACCGGGGAAGAAAAACAAAAATGCAAACAGTTTATATTCATTTCCCCATGTTCTTTCTTTGGGTGTAGCTGCTTCTGTCCATCCTTGATCAATTGAAACTGAATTAGCTCTCTTTATCAAAGAGATCCACTTCCATCAGAATACATCCTCATATAGTATCATTGTTGAGGTATATAATGATCTCCTGGTTCTGCTCATTTCACTTAGCATCAGTTCATGTAAGTCTTGCCAGTCCTCTCTGTATTCATCCTGCTGGTCATTTCTTACAGAACAACAATATTCCATAATGTTCATATACCATAATTTACTCAACCATTCTCCAATTGATGGGCATCAATTCATTTTCCAGCTTCTAGCCACTACAAATAGGGCTGCCACAAACATTTTGGCACATACAGGTCCCTTTCCCTTCTTTAGTATCTCTTTGTGGTATAAGCCCAGTAGAAACACTGCTGGATCAAAGGGTATGCACAGTTTGATAACTTTTTGAACATAGTTCCAAATTGCTCTCCAGAATGGCTGGATGTGTTCACAGTTCCACCAACAATGTATCAGTTTCCCTGTTTTCCAATGGGAACATCTTTAAGGTGTCTCTTAACAAGTTTGCATGCATTTCAAGGAATGCTCTACCCACAGATTTTAATCTGACACTAAATAACAAGCATAGGTAAAATCAGACTTTCTATTAAGGTAACTGGATATTGATCACATCACTTTGGTGAATCCTATTTTCGAACATAGTTTGGCTTTTGCATGTGTCTTTTCCCTTTTATAAAACTTGTCTGGCTATGGACTGGGGTTTAAATTTTTTTCACATGTGATATTTTAATTGCTTAAGAATGGCTTATATGCCCCAGAGAATCAACTAAAAAGCTATTAGAAATAACTTGCAACTTTAGCAAAGTTGCAGGATACAAAATAAATCCACATAAATCGTCAGCATTCTTATATATCACTAACAAAATCCAACAAGAAGAGATACAAAGAGAAATTCCATTTAAAATAACTGTTGATAACATAAAATATTTGGGAATTTATCTGCCAAGGGAAAGTCAGGTACTATATAAGCAAAACTACAAAACACCTTCCACACAAATAAAATCAGATCTAAGCAATTGGAAAAATATCAAATGCTCATGGATAGGTCAAGTAAATATAATAAAGATGATAATACTCCCTAAACTAATCTATTTATTTAGTGCCATACCAGACTTCAAAGAAACTATTTTACTGAACTAGAAAAAATAACAACAAAATTCATCTGGAAGAACAAAGGTCAAGAACTTCAAAGGAATAAATAAGAGAAAAGCAAATGAAAGTGGCATAGCTGTACCAGATCTAAAACTATATTATAAAGCATCAGTCATCAAAGCCATTTGGTACTGGATAAGAAATAGAGAAGTTGATCAATGGAGTAAGTTAGGTCCACAGAACAAAATAGCCAATGACTATAACAATCTAGTATTTGACAAAGCCTTTTGGGATAAGAATTCAGTATTTGACAAAAACTGCTGGGAAAACTGGAAACTAGTATGGCAGAAAGTAGGCATAGACCCGCACCCAACACTGTATACCAAGATAAGGTCAAAATGGGTTCATGATCTAGACATAAATAATGACATTATAAACAAATGAGAAGAGCATAGGATAGATTACCTCTCAGATCTGTAGAGGAGAAAGGAATTTGTGACCAAAGAAGAACTAGAGATCATTATTTATATTAAGTTTAAAAGGTTTTGTATAAACATAACTAATGCAGACAAGATTAGAAGTGAAACAATAAACTGGGAAAACACATTTACATCCAAAGGATCTGATAAAGGCCTCATTTCCAAAATATGTAGAGAAGTGACTCATATTTATAAGAAATGAAGCCATTCTCCTATTGATAAATGGTCAAAGGATATGAACAATTTTCAGATGATATAATTGAAACTATTTATACCCACATGAAAAGGTGTACCAAATAATTATTGATCAGAGAAATGCAAATTAAGACAACTCTGAGATACCACTACACACCTCTCAGATTGGCTAAGTTGACAAGAAAAGCTAGTGACAATTGTTGGAAGGGATGTGGGGAAACGGACACTGAATCATTCCCGGTGGAGTTGTGAATGTATTCAACCATTCTGGAGAGCAATTCGGAACTATGCTGAAAAAGCTGTCAAACTCTGCATACCTTTTTATCCAGCAGTGTTACTACTGGGCTTATATCCCAAAGAGATATTAAAGAAGGGAAAGAGACCTGTGTGCAAAAATGTTTGTGGCAGCCCTTTTCATAGTGGCTAGAAACTGGAAATTGAACAGATGCTCATCAACTGGAGAATGGTTGGGTAAATTATGGTATATGAATGTTATGGAATATTATTGGTCTGTAAGAAATGAACAGCAAGATGAATACAGAGAGGCTTGGAGAGACTTACATGAACTGATGCTAAGTGAAATGAGCAGAAGCAGACGTTGATAATTCTAAAACTGGAGATAAAATAAAAATGGACAGAAACCACCAATCACCTTCTGAAACAGATCCCAAAATGATAATTCCCAGAATATTATGGTAGAAATTGAAGGGAGCCCCAAAACTCTCTAAAACTCCTTGAAGGACAGATTCTCTTTGAATCCTAAAAGATGGGCATTACCCCCATTGATAACACTCACTACAGATTAAGCTTCCCATTGAATTAAAGAGACTCATTCAACTCTATTCAAATTCAGCTCAAGCTGTACCCAGCCCCATCAAGAGCAATTTGCAGTTGCTTATAGTCAAGGCTTATAAAAAGAGTAAATCTTAAACCCTCTCTTTGCAGAGGAGCTAATATACCATCCCTGGCATAGCAAATTCTGCCACTGGAATATTCTCTTTCAGCATTACCCTCTCTTTGTCTCTTTATTCTATTTCCTTAATGAGACTTTATATTTCTCTGTCGTGGATTTCTCTACTAGAAACTACTTCTCTGCCAGGATTCCTCCATTACTTTACTCCCCTGTTGGGACTTTGCCACTTTCTATTCATGCATAGCAATGGCTGACTTTCCAATGCCAATAATAAACCTCTTTTTATCAGTCTAGTTTTTTGGGTTCATAAATTCCTTTACAAAGGATTGCTGCACCACCAAAAGGAAGGTTCCCACAACTCCCTACCCATGTGCCAAATCACAAGGGGAATTAAGGGAGCCAAATCTCTTCATTTGGTTCCCTAAACCCCAAACCTGCCACTAACATCATCATTTAACTCCTGAAACCCCAATCTCCTCATTTAGTCCCCTAAATCAAATGTTATCATTTGGTTCCATGCCCGGGAACCCCAAAATCTAGATCTTATCAAAATGTCTCAACATTCTGGAGAACATTTTAGAATTATGCCCAAAGGGTATCAAAGTCCATATCCTTTGACTCAACAGTGCCATTACTGGGTCTGTATTTCAAAGAAATCATAAAGGAGGGAAAAAGACCTACATGTGCAAAAATGTTTGTAGCAGCTCTTTTCATAGTAGAAAAAAATTGGAAAATGAGATGACCATGAATTGGGGAATGGTTGAACAAGTTGTGGTATATGAAGATACTGGAATATTATTGTTCTATAAAAAATAATGAACAAGCTGATTTTAGATTTATACAAACTTATGTCAAGCAAAACAAACAGAACCAGGCATGCCTTGTTCACAATAACAGTAAGAATGTACAGTGATCAATTATGTAAAAATTGCTTCATCTCTGTGGTTCAGTGAGTGATTCAAAGCAATCCCAATACATTTTAAATAAAAAAATGACACCTGCATCCAGAACTGTGGGGATTTAATGTAAATCAACATTCCTGGTGAAAACACCTGAGTTGAATAGGAAAAAAAAAACTGATTTTCATATAAGACTCGAGAGATATAAAAGTATAAGTAGGAAAAGGTCATTAGAAAGGACCAAATGAGGTTAAACTGTTTACATTCCTTCATGGCATAGTGATATTTGTAATCCAGAAGTTTCTCAGTATTCATGTTGTTAGAAGGAGTATATATAGACAGAAAGCACAGATCTGATTAGCATACTTGATATCTAAAAAAAAAAAAAAAAGGGAGTGCTTGGTTTGGCAGCATATATAATAAAAAAAAAAAAAAAAAAAAAAAAAGGATGAGAAAGTGAAATGAACAGGGAGAAAGGAAAAGGGAGCAGTACAATGGGGCAAAGTATTTCACATAAAAGTGATAAGGAAGAGTTTTTACAGTGGAGGGAAAAATGGGAGAGATGGCAGAAAATGCTTGTACATTACTCTCATGAGACTTTGCTTAAAAAGAAGGAATCATATATACATTGAATTGGACATAGAAATCTATCTTACCCTACAGGAATTTAGGAGAGGAAGAGAATAAGAGAAAGGAGGGATGGTATAGATGGAAAAGAGAGTGGATTAAGGGAGGGGATAATTAGAAGCAAACCACTTTTGAGAAAAGATTGGATGAAATAAGAGAGAATAGAATAATCAGGGGGAAATAGAATAGAAGAAAACACAAGTAGCAATGACAAATGTGAAATTTTTTTTTCAAGTAACTTTCTCTGATAATGGCCTCATTTCTCAAATATATAGAGAAATGAGTAAAATTTATAAAAATAAGAGTCATTCCCAATTGATAAATGATCAAATTATATGAATAATCAGTTTTCAAATGAAGTATTTAAAACTATCTGAAGCCATATGAAAAAATGTTCAAAAACATTATTGATTGAAGAAATGCAAATTAAAACAATTCTTAGATAGATTAGATATCTATTAGATAGATTAAATAGATAGATTATGTCTATTAGATACTAATAGGACAGAAAAAGAAAATGATAAATATTAAAGAAGATATGGGGAAAATGAGAAAATTAATACATTTTTGGTGGAATTGTGAACTGATCAACCATTCTATAGAGCAATTTGGAACTATGCCCAAAGAGCTATAAAATCATGAGTATCTTGGGCCCAGCACAACTACTATTAGATCTGAATCCCAAAAAAGATAAAAATCAAAAAAGATCCAGAAAGAAAATTTGCAGGAATATCACAGCCAAGTTTCAAAGCTCAGTGATTAAGGAGAAAATATTGTAAGGAACAGCAACAATAACAACAACAAAACCCCTAAATATCATGGAGCTACAAAAAGGATTGTACTAGACATAGTTGCTATTTTATTAAATAATTGTATGCCTTGTAATAATATATTAAGTGTAATTAGTTGTAATTAATATATTAAAGGAGCTGGGGTTATGGCCAAGTTTAACTTACCCAACAAAGTTAAGTGTAATCTTTTAAATGGAAAAAAGAAAAAAAAATTAATGAATTGAAAAAAAAAATTTAGGTTTGTCAAAATACTCAGAACACTGTATACAATGCCAGTGCCCCAGATGCAGCCCCCATTCCTCTGAGGAGACATAAACAGGGATTTTGTGAGAACACTCTGTGGTACTTGAAGAAAGGGGCTGGGATGTTATTTCCTTGAGTTGGATATTTAGAGCATGAAAGCATTCTCTCCAATCTGATGGCCACAATCCACCAGTTTGCCAATAAAAGGGCTCATTCCTTGAGGGAGATTCAGGAATTTCTTGACTCATTGGAATATTGTTTTGGATAATCGCATGGCTTTAGATTATCTTCTTGCCTCCAGCAGAGGTGTCTGTGCTAGTCAACACTTCTTGCTGCATGTATATTAACAACTCAAGGAAAGTTGAGTTGTGCACAGAGACAATCTTACAGAAGGCTGCCTGGATGCAAGACATCCATGAGCAGTTTCTCACACCCCCCAAGTCTTCCTCTGGGTGAGATTCCAGGATATGGCCCCTACTGGTACTTATACTAACCCCTCTTCTGATTATTATCCTTCTGCTCATATTTGGTCCTTGCGTTTTCAGATTGCTCATGAGATTTGTTTCCTCTAGGCTACAAGCTGCAAACTTCCAACTTTTCCTGCAACCTGAGGACCCTGAGACAACTGGTGAACAAACTCCACATCCACTGGACACTGTGGCTACCACTTTCAGATCTCCCTTCTCTCCCCCAAGCACCACTTCCCCTTCTTTTCTCCTTTAGGGTGAGCTCTACAACCATTTCCAGCAGGAAGTAACTACAGAAGACTTAAGACCCCGGCCTTTTTCCAAAAGAATTTGTGTTTATTGTTTGAGGGGGGAGATGATGAGGACAATACCTACAGCCTCACCCAGAACAACTTAAGTGGATTTACATTCCTTTTTTGTAGTGAATTCCTTGCTATACCTCTTCAGTCCCACTAACTGTCAGAGGATGGAGCTTTAAAACTCCTAAACTGCATCAACTATAAATCTAAAGAATTTTACTTCTAATAACAAATTCTATTAACCAAGTCTCAGACGTGTCCCAAACAGATATTTACCATAACCATAATATTTATGACAGTAAGAATGTCTCAGTAAGTTCACTTCTTTCATATCTAAATAGATTTTCCCATAAGTGAACATTTTATATACAAATCAGTTTGCTTTTAAAAATACCCAATACATAGACAAATATTCCAAATTACATAATGTCCATAACAGAAATATTTTCAAAAGGACAAAAAATATATATTATTTTCAGAGGCTTTTTAAATGGCCTTAGAATGACCTAATACAATCAATTAAAACTTAACTTAAACTCACCCCAGGCTAACTAGGTGCTAATAGAGAGCAGTGGGTGAGTTTAATCTTCACCTTTGAAGATACAAGATCCCTACTCCACCCAACCTTTAGTGGATTGGAAGTGGGGGAGGATTTCAAGTAGCCAACCAACTTGGTCTTGAAGCCTTTAGAAAACCAGACCCTAATTGGAGACATGTGACCCCTTTCAAGTAAGTTAACAGAACTTCACTCCAACAAGTTCTTAAGATCTTACATTCAAAGATAACCAAATCTAGCCTGCAAAGGCAACAGTAAAATTATTTCTCACAATTTAAAACTGCCTAAAAGAATACTCAGAATAAATCTTGCATGCAAAGGCAACAGTGAAATGGATAGACACAAGAAAGACAGCTCAGACCAGATTATTTAATTTAAAGCATCCTTTAATAGCTGGCCGACCAGGACTGATCTCCACTGAGCAGGTTAGAAGAGATCAGTCCCGAACCTTTAGCAAGGTACACTTTTAAGTGTGTTTGCCACATCCTGGTACAGCCTTGTGGTTACAGATTTCGGAAATCACTGACACAGTTTCTCTTTTACAATGGGGATATGTCTGGATGGGAGTGAGCACACAGTGGAACCTGTCAACATATTTTGCAATGTTGTCTAGGGTCTCATGAACCAGGGCCTGGAGCCCAGTCTGAACATAACACTTCCCTTAATTTAGTTTGAGCAACATCTGCCTATAAGCCTGAGGCCCCTTGACCCAGGGATGAGGGGGCCAGTCTTTTGTCCATTTTACTCCCACCTTTTTATGGTCAGATCTGTGACTCATAGGAGGCCACAGGGGAATAGATCATCTTAAGGGTAAATAAACTGACAGCCTGTATACTGTCCTGGACATAGGTGACAAGGCACTTAATAACACATGGGGGCTATGAAGAGAAGGAGTAGGAACAGAAGGATAGGATTCGCAATCCCTGAGAGGAGAGTGGAGAGCCAAGGGGACCAGCTATGGAGCGATTGGTACCAAGGCACTGAAGCCTTTCGACCAGCCTCACAGTTATCTAACTACTTTTTTAGGAAAGCTAGAGACTCCCTTAATTACACCTGAGCGATTTGCATAGAAACAATAATCCTCCCCTAGGGCTATACACATACCTCCCTGCTTAATGAGACTCTCTAGAGTACATCAACCTGAGAGCTAAGAAGGCAAATGTAAGGCCAGAGAAACTGAGGCAAGATAGAGATCAGAGAGCTCCCAACATTCTATTAATCGTAAAGTTTGATTGACTGGACAGGACTCTATTCTCAAAGTATCCAGTGGTGAATGTGAGTTGGACCAAGGCAGGGACAGGGTCAGAACATTGAGAGTGGGAACAGCAATCAGGTTCTGACAGCGAGGTGGGAGACACTGGACATTCTGATCTTGAGTCTCACATTAACAATTTATAACCTTAGAGCACATGGCCCTCATTCTTAATGAACCAGAAGAGGGTTTTGCAACTAAGGGGATTGAGGCAGAACAGTTAAGGAAACCAAGACAGAGCAATTTAGGGAAAATGAGGCAGAACCAATTAGGGAAACTGAATCAGGACAAAGAGGACTGTGGCACAACATTCCACACTCTCTTCTGAATCCTATGTGAAATAAATAAACCAAAATAAAACTAGAAAAGGAAAAAAAATGCAAGAACAAGTCTCTCCCTGATAACCCAGAGTTAACAGCAGGACAAAGGCTCCCTGTTGCAAGCATGTCAGGTCCTCTGCAATTGGGGCACTATCTCAGCCAGAGAATCCAGTTTGAGATGGACAGTTTACTGTGAGTTAGGTAATCTGCAGTCATTTGTGCATTTAACTCAGTTTCTTCTTACAGAACAGCAGGACTCAAGGGCTCAAGGTCCATTCAGAGGGGCAACCCACTCCATGGGAGAAGGGTGAGGCTTGGAGTAGCTTCACCTGTCCCCGTCCAGAGGAACAGACAGGGCTGCAGAAAGGATCAGATCGCAGAGCAGATTATGCACAGTTAGACCATCAAGGCAGGCAAACCCCAAATTTTTAAATGCCTGATATCAAACTATAAGGTCCTTTGAGATTGCTGAAGTACTAATTAATGAACTGGGGTTATAGGACTGGAAAAACAGATCAGAGAGACTGCCAGTCCCAAGACAGGTGTCTGATTTCTGGTTGTTTCTAAAAAAAAAAAAAATAATAATAATCCCAAGAACTGAGTCTGCCAGGGCAATTCTGACAGAATAAAGAATTCCTATTCTTTCAGGTATTTTTAGAAAAATATACCAGTTTCCCCAATGTTCTATCTCATCCTCCCTTTTTTTTTTCATGGAAAAGAATTATCAAATGACCATTCCACATATAAATCCCAAGAGTGAATCAAAATCCCTATACATAACAGACTAGTACAGTAGCATTTCCTAAAAATCCCTCAAACATAACAGCAACAGTTACATAGTTTTAACAAATCCCATCCCAAATCTTAAACACACAGTAATAGATGACCCAGTCAAGGTTTAACAGTCAGTCATCAGTTATTCCCACAGTCCCCCATATCAGTCCATCAGGTGTGAGAGGACAAAACTTCTCAGTTAAAACTTCATCCTGGCGAAGATGGTCAGTGGCTCTCAGTCCATTCAGAGGGTGGGTGAGCCATGCTAACAATCAAAGCTGATCAAGGTCCCAGAAGCAAGTCAATATCCATGATTTGACACAAATCTCATAAATAAAAGTTAGAACAGTCTGAGATAAAAAGACTGGTCCACAAGACTGTTGCAAAATGTGAAGAGCCAGCAGCTTCCTATATGAAGAAATGACGGCCTTACAGGACAGGCACCAGCTGTAGTCTCAAGTCTTAACAGCAGTTAGGTCTCACAGACCACTGTTAATTGTCCTCTTATCATTTAGAAACCTTTTAAAAAACCACAAATACCCAATAACAGATAGATGACCAGGCCAAATTCTTATTTGCCTAAGCATTGAGGATACAATGATTATATATAATCAGACTGAAAACAGCAAGGAATGACATAATTGAATTCCATTAACCATCCTATTAACCATTGCTCTGACCATAGAAATCAGTTATGGGAGGAAAAATTGAAAGAACTTAACTATAGCATAATATAAGTAGTCAAAACTCAACCTTCAGCACATATAGGATAAAATAGCTTTAACCCAGTTTTATTCCAATAAATTGTCCCACTAACTGTCAGAGAGTGGAGCTTTAAAACTCCCATAAAGCATTAACTAATTAACTATAAGCCCAAGAAATTTTATGTCCAATAACAGGTTCCAGTAATCAAATTTCTGGTAAATCCTAAACAAATATTTACTATAACCTTATAGTGATAACAGTAAGAAATTTGTCCCAACAAGTTCACAACTTAAACAATTATCCAAGTAGATGTTCCGTAAGTGAACATTATACATACAAATCAGTTTGCTTTTAAAGTACCAAATACATAGAAAAATATCCCAAATTGCATAGTGTCCATAACAGAAACATTCTCAAAAGGACAAAGAAAAAATTATTATTTTCAGAAGCCCTTTAAATAACCTCAAGATGACCCAATACAATCAATTTAGAAACTTATACAGAATGACCAAATATCACATAAGAGAATCTGAAAGATTCTTTAAATTTTTAGAAATAATCCTACCAAAGTATGGATCACATTTATGATCATATTCTTCAAACAAGAAAGCCATTATGTATCAAGAAACAAATATTCAGTCAATTAACCTAAAAGTAAGTCTGTCCCTTTAAATCTGTTTGCTGCACCAGCAGTAACTTGATTTAAAAAAACATGGCTGGAACACACTTAGGAGGGTGAGGGGAGGAGAGGATTCCAAGTGGCCACCCTTCCCCCACTCCTGCACTCCTGGACAAAAATTTCCTCATTTCCCACTCAATTTCTTAAATGGGAATCCTTCTCAAAATTTAGCCCATCAGTTTAGTTATTTTCTCCTAATATCAAGTTTCTTTGCAAATCCACCAGTTTCCCAACTTTCTCCTTTTGCTACATACTTAAACAATCTCCAACAACTTTAACTAGCTAAAGTAGCAGAAAGCAGTGGGGGATGGGTGAGTCGAATCTTTATCTTTGAAGACAAAAGATCCTCTTCCCATTTCTCTGTCCCCTACCTCTTCTTCCTGCTGCCAAAAACCTTTCTCTTACTTCCTAAAATCATGCAAACCTTTCATTGTTTCTACAAACCAATCCTTCATAAATGACCTGCATTCTTCTTTCCAGTTCTCTTCAAAACTTTTAAGATTCACAATATAGTGAATAGCTAGATAACTCCATAAAACATAACTTACAATGTTAACATTTAAACTGAATCAAACCAAACTTCTTCTTCCTTTTTTTTTTCCTGCCTATGTGTTTGCCTGACCACTATTAGCATCTCTCTTATCTGTCCAGGTAGAGGTTGGATTGTATTGCTTTCTCTTCCTCTTTAACTAAATCAAGCTGCTTTTTTTTTCTTTAGTAATAACGGTATCAATATGCAAAGGCAATAACAAAATTATATTTCCCATAATTTCAGAATCATCCCAATATTCCTAATCAACTTTTTTTCTTCCTGAGTTTCAATCAGTTAAGGTTTTATTACCCTCTACTCTAGCAGGCTCTGAAAACTGCTTTAAGGGGGGGAAAAAAAACTTTCCTGTCAGTTTAAAATGGCCATGTTCCATTTACTTACAAATTAGTACAACAGATTAAAAAGTTTAAAATCACAAGCAAATTTTCAAATAACCAATTCCCAAATTTCTTAATCATTGTTCTTAAAACTTAACAGAGCTCTTAAATGAACAAAACAGACAAATCATATAGAACACATACAATTAGAAGAGTGCCCCCAAAAGGCGCTCAGAATCAGATCAGACCAGATGTGTCCAGATTTAGACACCCATGGCCATCATACAGCATCCTGTGGAGGTTAGCAAGGGAGCTTAGCGCTGCATCCAGCTTACCCCACTTGCTACAGGTACAGGAGTATTCACCAGACCAGACAGGTGGCTGCAGGGTAGTTAGGCAGCTGCAGGGGTCCCTCAAAATCTTATTAACCAGAACTGGCTTTCAGGATGCTCTGTGCCAATTTTGAACAGAATTCAAAAATTTGGGTCTCACTCTCCTGGTCCGCAGAAAGAGATTTCTGGAAACTGGAGCCAAGGACATCTCTCGGTGGCCACTGCCTAGGATCCATAACCTCTTTCCCCCTCCAGGGAGAGGGACTGGCCATCAGATTGAGCCAAAGGCTTATCTCAGTGGGAACCTCCAAATGAAATGGGCAGACATGAGATAGACAGCTCAGACCAGATTGTTTAATTTAAAGTATCTTTTAATACTTGGCCAGCCAGGACTGACCTCCACTAGACAGGCTAGAAGAGATCAGCCCCGAACCTTTAGCGAGGTACACTTTTAAGCGTGTTTGCCACATCCTGGTATAGCCTTGCGGTTACAGATTTCGGAAATCACTGACACAGTTTCTTGTTTACAATGAGGATACGTCTGGATGGGAGTGAGCACACAATAGAACCTGTCGACATGTTTTGCAATGTTTTTCTAGGGTCTCATGAACCAGGGGATGGGGCCCAGTCTGAACATAACACTTCCCTTAATTTAGTTTGAGCAACATCTGCCTATGAGCCTGAGGCCCCTTAACCCAGGGATGAGGGGGCCAGTCTTTTGTCCATTTCACAGTAAAATTATTTTCCACAATTTTAAAAATCATTCTAATTAGATGTTTTCAACAGCCTGAGTTCAAAGCAATTAGCATAAACTCCTTTTATTCTCCAGAGGCCTTATCTAAGGTAGCTCCATTCAAGCTACACCTAAATTTAAACTACCCAAGTGCCAGTTTTTTTTTTATAAGTTTAAAATCACCAGTAAATTTTAACTAATTCCCAAATTTCTTAATTTAGCAGAGCTCTGAACCAAAGTCACAAACAAGTGACAGCACATAAAACATATGGACATGACTACATGACTGTGCAACCAAAAACATGAAACAAAACATTGCCCAGAGTTGTGCCAACCAGCACACAGAATCACATGTGTCTTAGACACCCAGATAGGGTCCCCTGCATCCAGAAGACACTACTCCCAGAATTTATGCCTGTCAGTATTTCATAATTCTAGGAATCCAGATGCTAGCATACAGAACAGATCAGGTACAGACAGAACAAATGGTAACCAAAAGATACTCAGACAAACTTACTCTCCAATGGCCAAAATGGGTGTGTCAGGCTGTTGTGGCTGGAAACTGCTGTTTTTCCCAGAGGCTCTGGGAAAAAAAATCCAGAGGGGCCAGCCTCTCTCCAAGTATACAGATCCCCAGCCATCCTGAGGCCTGAAAAGTCTGTTATCTCTAATACTGCTCATTTTCTAACATCTCAGTGGGAAGCCTCCAAAATGTAATGCCAGAGAAACTAAGCAAGATAGAGATTAGAGAGTATTTAATAATTTATTAAATGGAGAGATATACTGGGACCAATGGATCCATGTTTGGTCCCAGGGCTGAATGAGAATATCGTCTACAAGAATCCAGCAAACAATCAGAGTTCTCAATGACATATATACATGTGGCTCAGATGTGGAGGGTAGACTGAGGCAGGGTCAGAGTCAGGGTACTGAGAGCAGGAACTGGATTCTGAGGTTAGGGTGAGCCTCTGGAGAGAGGATGACATAATCAGAGGGAGGCACTCCAGATATGGGGTGAGGCATCTTAATAAGACAGTATCTGATATTCTAATAGCTTGGGATGGGGAGAGGCATTCTGATGTTCTATCAAGTATTCTGATAAAGAGGGAGGGGAGATTTTGCAGAACTGAGAAGCAGGGAAACAGAGGCAGGATTGGGTCAGGATAATTAGGGAAACTGAGTCAGAACAATAAAAGAGAACTGTGGCATAACAAAAGGGGAAAAAATAAAGTAAAAAGTGCATAGGAAAGAACAAAAGAAAAACAGCAAGGAAGCAAAGAAAAAAAAAGCTGGGAAGTTTTGAAAACAGTATATAGATTTTCTTAAAGTGGAAATTTATTATTTTTTTCTCCAAATTCATTTTATTTAAAGAAAAATAAGAAAAAAAAAAACAGAAAAGGAATACAAAACAAAATGGAAACAAAATAAGAGAACATTGTCATGTGCCCAACAGAGTATCTGGGAGGATTCAAAATATCTAAGAACAAGTGATCAGATCAAGAAATTTTATATAAATATATATATATGAAATTATATTTATGTGTTTATCTTTACTTCCTTGTAAATTGTTCTTTTGTTCTCTGCTGCATACCTTTTTTACTTTATTCTTTTTTCCCCTTTTCATTATCTCCACCACTCCCAAGCAGGCTATAGTTAAGAAAGGATATATTTATGTTTACATTTTGAATTAAATGAACTGTGAAAGCTGTCTCACAAGATGGAGACAGTGTTGTAAAAACTGAGTGAAGATCAGCTGTACCCCAGGGCCAGGTTTCTTTCTCTAGAGATCACGTGGTTTACAAGGAGGGGGACCTTCTCTTTGTGAGATTAAGTTGGGGCCACCTTGGCACTGAAATTCCCATATAAGATAATTTGGTCATCCTAAAGATGTGGTTGGGTTCCTCATTTATGACTTAGAAGATAAGGCAAATCAGGCTTATTAGGGCAAAGAATCAGTGCCACCCTCACTTGTATCCTTCCCTTCTGACCTCTCTGCCAAGTAAGAACTTTGGACAAAGATATTAGAGTGGTGGAGTAACTTCCCATCCCAGCAATCAAGGAACCTGCATGGTGTATCACTATGGCAACTATCCCTGGGACCTGCCAAGCAACTAGCTCATGACTGAAAGTGTGTGGTTCAGAAATGGTGAAGGGTCACCATTTAACATTTAAAAAAAAAAAAAAAAGCTGGAGAGATCTCTAGAAGCAAAGCAAAGTTTATTATATATTCTCTTGAGAAGGGCGTCCTACCCTTCGAGCAGACAATGGAAGGGAGGAAGCACCATAGGGGCAGGGTCAACACTTTTAATCCCTAACGAAAATACCACTTCCCACCACTGACCCTCATCCTCATTGGCTGAGGATCTTACATTCTAAATTCAGGAACTACCCAAGAAATTGAACTTGACCAGTAAGTACACAGTTGCCCATATTTGACTGAAATAGGGAGATGTAATGGGCTGAGGCTTGAGTTGATGCACTGAGGTCCCAAGCACATGAGGCTAAATAGTAATTGGACCATACTCTATTAATATGTAAGCTTGGAGAAAGAATGGCCCCCACCCACTCTTTGTGTAAGTCCTGATGTGTTGTACAGGAAATGACGATTTTGGTGGGTGGAGGCAGGGGAGTGGAAAAGGAAGGGAAGGAGAGACCCCTGGGACCGCCGTTGCCACGGTTGGCTCAGCTCACATCTCTCTCTGTTAGCTGATTTGTTTCTTTTCTTCTTTTTGCTTTTGCTGCTTTCGACAACTTTTTCTGTTTGCTAAGTGTCTGAGGCTGGATTTGAACTCAGGTCCTCCTGACTTCAGGGCTGGTGCTCTACCCACTGAGCCATCTCCTCCCCCTCCTTTTTTTTTTTTAAGGGAAAAATCTTCAATATTTATTGAAGTGAAGAGGTGAATAAAGATTACTATAGCAAATATAGGCAAGAAAGATTGTGATAGCAAATATAGGCAGTTGCAACAGGAAGCCAGCTAAGAGAGAGCGACGCGAGCTGAGCCAACCGTGGAGCCAACCGTGGCAATGGCAGTCCCAAAAGTCTCTCCTTCCCTTCCTTTTCCACTCCCCTGCCTCCACCCACCAAAATCGTCATTTCCTATACAACACATCAGGACTTACACAAAGAGTGGGTGGGGGCCATTCTTTCTCCAAGCTTACATATTAATAGAGTATGGTCCAATTGCTATTTAGCCTCATGTGCTTGGGACCTCAGTGCATCAACTCAAGCCTCAGCCCATTACAGGGAGACACTGATGTCATAGGAGGATAGTAAGAAGGGGACTTAAGTATGTCCTTGACTCAATGCTCAAAGTCCTCCAGGCCTCCTCAAAGGATGTAGATGAAGCCTTACTCGATTTTCACAACTGTCTTGAAACATCTCACCTTATCTCATTCAAAAGTGACATCCCCATCTTGCCAGGCAGAGCACCCAGATCCCAAAGGAACCTGGGCAAATAAAAGCCTGGGGGTCAATGGGTGGACTGGGACTGGTCAGCTGCACCATGTAATTAATCAACCAACCAACAAGAATTTTGAAAGTATCTACTAGATGCCGGACACTATGTTAGGTCCCTGCCCTGGAGAAGTTATATTCTAATGGGGGAGGTAGGAAATGGCGTATATACATCTATAAGTGAGGAACATATAAATCAAGAGTTACAAAGTAGGTCTGGAAGGAAAATTAACAAGTTTCCATTGTTTCTCAGAACTGAGCACAAGCCTGGGATGGGACCAAGCAGCTGCACCTACCAGGAGTTTTTAAAGCATCTACTATGTGCTAGCTGTTATATTAGGTCCCTGCCCTTGAGAAATTACATTCTGATGGGGGAGACTCTGTATGGATACAAGACCATACAAGATAAATGAAGAGATGCAAAGTAGCTCTAGAAGAAAAATGAACAAATTTCCATTGTTTCTGGTTATACATGAGGGACCTGATGTCCAAGGCTGGAAGTGGACTGAGCAGCTGCCCCAAACAACAAGAGTTTTTAAAGCATCTATTTACTATGTGCTACTGTTATATTAGGTCCCCAAATAATGGGGTTTGGGAGCAATTCACATGTAAATACTCACAGGGATCTTTTCCTTGCCAAAAGGAGCATTTATTTAAGAAAAGAGATTAGAGAGAAAATGAAAACATAAAATAGGCACCAGGAGTGGTAAACATGAAAAAGATGTGAGATAGCATATAGTTAGCAAGGAAAGGGATTTTTAACAATTGGCCATGAGGTGGGACTATGCCATTGACTGGCAGATTAAATAATAAAAAGGGATTGAGCACCTAAAAGAGTTAGCCAGCCATGACAAGGAGAAAGACTCCATGAGTTTTAAAAATCTCTCCTGGATCTATGTTCAGGATAGAGAAGTTACATTCTAATAGGGGGACACTGTGTGTGGACACAAGATAAATCAAGAAACACAAAGTAGCTCTAGAAGGAAATTCAACAAGTTTTGAGGGATTCAATCAAGAAGGGCCAGTATTCAGGCCCTGCCTGGAAAACCAGAGAAAGCAGAAGATACTGTGAGCAAGGAAAGAGCCGGAATGATGTAAAAGATCCAGAAAGGCTTCCTGGAAGAGGTGGCAATGGAGCTGAGCCTTGGGGGAACCTGGAGAAAGTAAGGAGGGAAAGCACTGCAGATGCAAGGCATTGCCAGGGCAAAGCAGGCAGATTTCAAGGATCACTATAGGACAGTGCTGGAGGGGAGTAGTGTGAAATGTATTCCCATGATTCTGCTTTTTCTCTCTCATACCCACAGGTCAGTGGGATTGGCACACTAGGAGAAAATGGTATAGATAATGGAAGCATACACCAAGCTTATAAAGTAAGCTGGATTTCATTTCTTATTCAGCACCTATTGAGTGCCTACTGTATAAAATGTTGTGTCAAGCTATATTATATCCTGGGTGCTTGAAGCCTAACAGAAAGATCTTGGGATTTGGAACAGAAATGGATCACAGAAATTATCTAGTGTAATCGCCTCATTTTGCAGATAAGGAAACTGAGGCAGAGAGAAAAAATGATTTGTTTCAGCTAGCAAAGATCAGAGTCATAACTCCAATGAAAGTCCTGTGACTGTAAGCCCAGTGCTCATCCCTGCCAAATTTTAGATATAAAGCTAGAAAAGACCTTACTTCATTTAGCAGGGAAGTAAACTGAGGCTCACAGGAGTCAAACTACTTGCTCAAGGTCACAAAAGTAGTCATCAGGATTTGAACCCAAATCTCTTACTCCTAATCCATTACTAATTCATGCTGCTTCCTCATTTTATGTGGGTCTGCCCCTTGGTTGAAGAGAATTTCCATTTATAAGGTTATATCTGTGATGTCTCAAACAGGGATGCCCAAGGCTATCTCACGGAATAGTGGAGAAAGCATAAGGCCATGAGTTCAAATCCAGACTCAAACATTGAATGGCTGTATGACGCCAAGCAAGACACTTAATCTCTATCTACCTTAGTTTCCTCATCTGTAAAATGGGGATTTTAACGGCTCCTGTCTCTTAGGGTTGCTCTGATGCTCAAATGCAATAACAATTGTAAGGCTTTTATCACATATCTGGCACATATATATAGATTGTTACTATCATTGTCATAATTGTTATTATCTGTAAAATGGGCATCAGAACACACCTGCCTTTCAGAGTTGTTGTGAGGATCAAGAGAGACAGTGTTTCTGTAGAGGAGGTGTTTTGTATAAATATTTATAGGGCACTTTATAACTGCCAGCAATTATTATTGTGTTTACGCCAGGGTGGGCTGGCCCCATTACAGAAAGATCTTTCACCAGGATGGGCTCTCACACCCTCTGGGTAACTTCGGGCTTATTGGTTTGTCCTGTACACAGGCTTACCCAGAGCAAGAAGGGAGAGAACCCAGACTGCAGGACCGAATCTTATCCATGAAGACCCCAGCTGGGGCTTTCAGGCCTGTTACCTGAACAGGCTGGGCCTCTCTGCCTTCTGCAGCCTCACTTCCTTATGTCAAAGGGCTTAAAGTTTTCCAGATTACAGACAGTCTCCACATAGGCTGAGCTACAACTAGAGCAGGGTGACTGGGGCTTCTCCCCAAGGGGGTGAAAGGTAGAGGTGTCTGAAATACAACCTCCCTCCATACTGTTGCACCACAAAAAACTTAGCACCTAATTAGCAATAGAAACATGTTAAAACAAGAGCCCAGAAGATGACAAACTTCTTTCCCAAGTACCCACAATCCTTCTTCCCTGACTTTCTCTGGGACAGGTGCCTATTCATATGCCTGAGGTCTCCATCCTCCCCTCAGCTGAATTTTCCCAAGTACCAAGATTTCTGGTCACAACTCTCTTCATGGACCTGTTCAGAATATCCTTCACCCATAGAAAGATATATTCCCTGATCTCTTCAATCAAAAGAAGGATTAACTGGGCAGTATTGTGGTTCAGGCCCTGCTGAAGTGAAAATAATTCTTTATACAAAAGCATAAGAGATTGAGGGATGGAAGGGATCTAGAGGGATACCATTTTACAGATGTGTAAACTGAGGCCTGTAGAAGGAAAGGGAGATTTGGCTCAGTTCCTCTAACTGCATTGCAGCATTTGGCCAGGCACATTTATAATGGTTATTTTAAATTCTCTGTTTACTAGCTCCTATAATCTTCACCCCCATCCTACCTCAAAGGCAAAGTGATATTAATTTAGGTTCATTTGCCAAAAAGGCTGAGAGAAGGACAATGACTTTGGGAAAGGTCTCTTGGCTAGGAAGTCACAGCTGTCCCATAATTTAAGGGTTAGAACAGGTCCCAGCAGCAATCTGGTCCCAGCCATGACTGAAAAGGATGCCCATGATATGCCATGTCCTAGGAGTGGTCTCTCAGCCTGGTTTTATGGTCCCCAGGAAGGAGGAAAGCCACAGCCTCCTGAGGTAGCTCCTTGCACTTAAGGGTTGCATTTTGTTGGGGACTCTTTGACCTCAAAAGCAGACCCCAGGCTCTTCTCCAACTCTGGTTTTCTTCAAGAGAAAGATCTTCACTTGCTTCAAACAATCCTTACACCACATGGAATTAGGTGGTTTCTGATATTTTTCAATGTCCAGTTTCAGAAACTGTTTCCACCCCCATTCCACTGGTCCCCATGTGCACGAGGGACTGAGGCAAAGAAGTCTGAATGCAGAAGCTCTGGTGGGTTGCAAGGGGTTAGATTGGGGATAGATTTATTCTGAAACAAAATCTACGCAGCTGCAGCCAGGGACAGAGGGATTCTACATGTTCCCAGTGTATTCTGCCATAAGGACATGGGAGCTACTATCCGGGGATTGTGAGAACACACGTTCTTTCTCCCGGGTTTGCTGTGGATCTTTCTGACCAGAGTGTGCCAGCCAGTCCATTAAAGCATCAGTCTTTTGAAGTACAGGCAGGCAAAGCATTCTGGACCCACCTGCTGAGGGCAAGGAAGCCAAATCCCTGAATGGGCCCAGATGCTGGGACTTGTACAAGGTAACTCATTCCAGAGAAATCCCACCAACTAGTTGCCCCAACACCTAGTTTTAGACACTGTATCTTGTTCTAGTTTTTATTTCCCAAGAATTACTGCTTGTTGAATAGTAGGTGCCTAATAAATACCTTCCCCCATTTCCCTCACTTACTCACTCATTCATTCATGTTTCCTTCCAGAAGAGAAATTAATCTCCACCTTAACTTGAATGCTGAGGATACAAAGAACAGCTCTTTAGAAGGCCAAGGGATTCAGAGAGATTTATTTTGCTTGAGTTTGAAATACTCAGACATGGAACAGCCATGAGGCGCTTGGGGAAGGAGACACAGGATCACAGATTTCTACACCAGAAGCAAATCCGAGGAATCGCCAGGAAGAGGGAGCACAAGAGCAGCTAAGAGATATGGTCAAATTGCATTTAATGAAACACCTCAACTGGGTCATCCATTCATTCAGGCTCTGGACCTTTGTATTGAGGGTGTTGGCTGGTAAATATACATACATACATACATACATACATGCATACATACATACATACATATCTTAAAACTAGGTGGTAGGGCAGCTAGCTGGTGCAGTGAATAGAGCACCAGGCCTGAAGTCAGGAGGACCTGAAAATAATATATATAAAATGTGGCCTCAGACATTTAACATTTCCTGGCTGTGTGACCCTGGGCAAGTCACTTAACCCCAATTGCCTCAAAGTGTGTGTGTGTGTGTGGGAATAACGAGGTGGTTAAATAACAGTCTAAATATCATTTGAAAGTCACCCCCCAAAAAGCTCCCCAGCCAGGCTGATAATTGGTGAAAAACCAATCTATTGGCATCTATTCCTGTATCTGCCCCCAGGCAGAGATAACAATTGGGACAGAAGGAGAGAAAGCAGTGGGCACATGGGCAATCTGAAGAAAGATTCCAGCCCTCAAAACCTACATTGAAAATTGTTTGGAATTGACTGTGGGGTTGAAGTGCTGTATTTAGACACAGTTTGGGGTACCCCACCCCACATTTCTCCTTAGAGTACATTATTGTCCCATTGTGACAATGGAGAGTTTCTGAAAAAGCTTCAAAATTTTGCTAGGACGCCATCACCCGGAAAGACCCAAGTGGGAGGAGGATGAACACACAGTATTAGACATCTGCTAAATTAATAGGCATCTAGGTGGTAGTGGTCTTAGAGACTAGAAGACCCAAGTAGCATTCCTGCCTAAGATGCTTCCTAGCTGTGTGACCCTGGGCAAGTCACTTACCCTGTTTACAGGTGTTTTCCTCACTTGTAAAATGAGCTGAATTAGAAAATGGCAAATTTCATCTGTGTCTCTGTTAGGAACACCCCAAATGCGGTCACAAAGAGTCAGACACAACTGAACAAGAATGACAATAAGCCAGAAGCTCAGTAAAGAGTCATGAAGGAGAAACACAGAACTAGAGTCTTAGGAAGGTGACTTAGGAATGGAGTCTGGATTGGAAAATAGGAGGTATCTTGGGTTGTGGCAAGATCAGGACCCAGGTAATAGAGGAGGCTGAGCTCTGGGCTGGTAGTTAGAAAGACCTGAGTTTAAAAACTGCCTCAGACACTAGCTCTGTGTGTGACCCTGGGCAAGTTACTTCTCAATTTCACTTTTCCTACCTGTAAAATGGAATAACAATAGCACCTACCTCACCTGCTTCTATGAGGACCAAATAATACCCAGAGC
The DNA here is from genome assembly GCA_016696395.1 of Antechinus stuartii. NCBI lineage: Eukaryota > Metazoa > Chordata > Mammalia > Dasyuromorphia > Dasyuridae > Antechinus > Antechinus stuartii. The sequence continues at coordinate 771,821 of MU176946.1, forward strand.
TTTCATTTTGCAGATATTATTTCACTTCAGTCTCACTATGACTTTGCGAGTTTGGTGCTATTATCTTCATGTTGGAAATTATGTTCATGAGGAAACAGATATAATATATGTGTAGATATTAAACATTCACAATATATAATTTGTAAGATACGTACATGATGCACACACAGGAACACAATGTATACACACATACTTATAACATACATGTATACAATAGATGTGCTTATTACATATCAATTATTACTTGTTATTCTTCAGTTGTTTCAGTTATATTTGACTCATTCCAGTCATTAGAAGATTAAAGGAGCAGCCTCCCAAATGTATCCACCCAAAGATAATTCATTTAAAGGCAGCCGGGCTCAGGAAAGAGGAAAGGTCACTTTACAAGTGAGATTTCTTTGGAATAAGTTATCTTGGAAAAGTCCCAGCATCTGCCTGCCTGTATTTCAAAAGACTGACGTTTTAATGGACTGGCTGGCACACCTTCGTTGGAAAGATCCACAGCACACCCGGGAGTTCTCACAGCCCCCGGGGAGCAGCTCACACATCCCTGTGGCAGAATACACTGGGCACATATAGAATGCCTCTGTCCCTGGCCGCAGTTTCATGGCTTTTGTTTCCCAGAATAAATCTGTCCCCCATTTAGCCCCATGTAACCCGCCAGAGCTCCTGCATTCAGATTTCTTTGCCTCAGTCTCTCAGTCATATGGGGACCAGTGGAATGGGGGTGGAAACAATTTCTGAAACTGGACATTGAAAAGTATCAGAAACCACCTAATTCCATGTGGTGTAAGGACCATTTGAAGGAAATGGAGATCTTTCACTTGAAGAAAATCAGACTTGGGAGAAGAGCCTGGGGTCTGCTCTTGAGGTCAAAGAGTCCCCAACAAAATGCAACCCTTAAGTTCAAGGAACTACCTCAGGAGGCTGTGGCTTTCCTCCTTCCTGGGGACCATAAAACCGGGCTGAGAGACCACTCCTAGGACATGGCATATCATGGGCATCCTTTTCAGTCATGGCTGGGACCAGATTGCTCCTGGGATCTGTTCTAATCCTTAAATTATGGGATAGCTGTGACTTCCTAGCCAAGCGACCTTTCCCAAAGTCATTGTCCTTCTCTCAGCCATTTTGGCAAATGAACATAAAATAATATCACTTTGCCTTTAAGGCAGGATGGGGGTGAAGATTATAGGAGCTAGTAAACAGAGAATTTAAAATAACCATTATAAATGTGCCTGGCCAAATGCTGCAATGCAGTTAGAGGAACTGAGTCAAATCTCCCTTTCCTTCTACAGGCCTCAGTTTACACACCTATAAAATGGTATACCTCTAGATTCCTTCCATCCCTCAATCTCTTATGCTTTTGTATAAAAAGTTGTTTTCACTTCAGCAGGGCCTGGACCACAATACTGCCCAGTTAATCCTTCTTTTGATTGAAGAGATCAGGGAATATATCTTTCTTTGGGTGAAGGATATTCTGAACAGGTCCATGAAGAGAGTTGTGACCAGAAATCTTGGTACTTGGGAAAATTCAGCCGAGGGGAGGATGGAGACCTCAGGCATATGAATAGGCACCTGTCCCAGAGAAAGTCAGGGAAGAAGGATTGTGGGTACTTGGGAAAGAAGTTTGTCATCTTCTGGGTTCTTGTTTTAACATGTTTCTATTGCTATTAGGTGTGAAGTTTTTGTGGTACAACACTATGGAGGAAGGTTGTATTTCAGACACTACATTTCACCCCCTTGGGGAGAAGCCCCAGTCACCCTGCTCTAGTTGTAGCTCAGCCTATGTGGAGACTGTCTGAAATCTGGAAAACTTTAGGCCCTTTGACATAAGGAGGTGAGGATGAAGAAGGCAAGAGAGGCTCATCCTATTCAGGTAACAGGCCTGAAGGTCCCAGCTGGCTCTTCATGGATAAGATTCAGTCCTGGCAGTCTGGGTTCTCTCCCTTCTTGTTCTGGGTAAGCCTGTGTACAGGACAAACCAGTAAGCCGGACGTTACCCAGAATGTGTGAGAGCCCACTCTTTCTGTAATGCGGCCAGCCCACTCTGGTGTAAGCACAAAAATAATTGCTGGCAGTTATAAAGTGTCCTATAAATATTTATACAAGCCACCTCCTCTACAGAAACACTTATTGTCTCTCTTGATCCTCACAACAACTCTGAAAGGCAGGTGTGTTCTGATTCCCATTTTATAGATAATAACAATTTTGATAATGATAATAACAATAGTTAACATTTATATGTGTGTTGGACATGTGATAAAAGCCTTACAAATGTTATTACATTTGAGCCTCAGAACAACACTAAGAGAGAGGAGCTGTTAAAATCCCCATTTTACAGATGAGGAAAGTAAGGTAGATAGAGGGTAAGTGCCTCACCTGGGGTCATACAGCCAATCAGTGTTTGAGTTTGGATTTGACCGCATGGCCTTGTGCTTTTTCCACTATTCCATGAGATAGCCTTGGGTATTCCTGTTTGGGACACCACAGATAAAACCTTATAAATGAAAGTTCTCTCCAACCAAAGGGCAGGCCCACATAAACTGAAGAAGCAGCATAAATTAGTAATGGATTAGGAGAGAAAGGATTTGGGTTCAAATCCTGATGACTATTTCTGTGATCTTCAGCAAGTAGCTCTATTCCTGTGGGCCTCAGTTTACTTACCTGCTAAATGAGAGAAGGTTCTTTCTGGCTCTATATCTAAAATTTGACAGGGATGAGCACTGGGCTTAGAATCACAGGACTTTCACTGGAGTTATGACTCTGATTCTTTTTTTTTTAATAACTTATTATTGACAGAACCCATGCCAGCATAATTTTTTACAGCATTATCCCTTGCACACACTTCTGTTCCGATTTTTCCCCTCCTTCCCTCCACCCTCTCCCCCAGATGGCAAGCAGTCCTTTACATGTTGAATGGGTTACAGTATATCCTAGATACAATATATGTGTGCAGAACCGAACAGTTCTCTTGTTGCACAGGGAGAATTGGATTCAGAAGGTAGAAGTAACCCGGGAAGAAAAACAAAAATGTAAGCAGTTTATATTCATTTCCCAGTGTCCTTTCTTTGGGTATAGCTGCTTCTGTCCATCTTTGATCAATTAAAGCTCTCTTTATCGAAGAGATACACTTCCATCAGAATACATCCTCAAACAGTATCATTGTTGAGGTATATAATGATCTCCTGGTTCTGCTCATTTCACTTAGCATCAGTTCATGTAAGTCTCGCCAGTCCTCTCTGTATTCATCCTGCTGGTCATCCCTTACAGAACAATAATATTCCATAATGTTCATATACCACAATTTACTCAACCATTCTCCAATTGATGGGCATCCATTCATTTTCCAGCTTCTAGCCACTACAAATAGGGCCACCACAAACATTTTGGCACATAGAGGTTCCTTTCCCTTCTTTAGTATCTCTTTGGGGTATAAGCCCAGTAGAAACACTGCTGGATCAAAGCATATGCACAGTTTGATAACTTTTGAGCATAGTTCCAAATTGCTCTCCAGAATGGCTGGCTGTGTTCACAATTCCACCAACAATGTATCAGTGTCCCTGTTTTCCCACATCCCCTCCAACATTCTGCATTGTCTTTCCCTGTCATTCTAGCCAATCTGACAGGTGTGTAGTGGTATCTCAGAGTTGTCTTAATTTGCATTTCTCTGATTAATAATGATTTGGAGCATATTTTCATATGTCTATAAATAGTTTCAATTTCTTCATCTGAGAATTGTCTGTTCATATCCTTTGACCATTTGTCAATTGGAGAATGGTTTGATTTCTTATAAATTAGAGTCAATTCTCTATATATTTTGGAAATGAGGCTTTTATCAGAACCTTTGACTATAAAAATGTTTTCCCAGTTTATTGTTTCTCTTCTAATCTTATGACTCTGATTCTTGCTAGCTGAGAGAAATCATTTCTTCTCTGCCTCGGTTTCCCTATCTGCAAAAATGAGGGGATTGCACTAGATAATTTCTGTGATCCATTTCTGTTCCAAATCCCAAGATCTTTCTGTTAGGCTTCAAGCACCCAGAACATAATTTCATAATATAGCTTGACACAGCATGCTCTGTTGTATACAGTAGGCATTCAATAGGTACTGAATGAAGAAATGATATCCAGCTTACTTTATAAGCTTTGCGTATGCCTCCATTATCTGTAATATTTTCTCCTACTGTGCCAATCCCACTGACCTGTGGGTATGAGAGAAAAAGCAGGATCGTGGGAATTAGACATTTCAAACTCTTCCAGCACTGTCCTATAGTGTTCCTTGAAATCTGCCTGCTTTGTGTTACTACTGGGCTTATATCCCAAAGAGATATTAAAGAAGGGGAAAATGTTTGTGGCAGCCCTTTTTGTAGTGTCTAGAAACTGGAAATTGAAGGGATGCCCATCAATTGGAGAATGGCTGAATAAATTGTGGTATATGAATATTATGGAATATTATTTCTGTAAGAAATGACCAGCAGGATGAATACAGAGAGGCTTGGAGAGACTTACATGAACCGATGCTGAGGGGAGTAGAACCAGGAGATCATGATACACTGCAACAGCAAGATTATGTGATGATCAATTCTGATGGACATGGCTCTTTTCAGCAATGAGAGGATCCAAATCAGTTCCAATTGGTCTATAATGAATAGAACCAGCTACACTCAGCAAAAGAACATTGGGAAATGAGTGTGGACACAATATAGCATTTACACTCTTTCTGTTATTGTTTGCTTGCATGTTTGTTTTTTTCTCCTCAAGTTATTTTTACCTTCTTTCTAAATCCGATTTTTCCTGTGCAACAAGATAACTGTATAAATATGTACACATATATTGTATTTAACATACACTTTGATATATTTAACATACAATTTGATATATATTTGATATATTTGTATGAGACTACCTGCCATCTCAGGGAGGGGATTGGGGGAAGGAGGGGAAAAGTTGGAACAGAAGGTTTTGCAAGTGTCAATGCTGAAAAATTACGCATGCATATATTTTGTATATAAAAAGCTAAAATAAAAAATACAATTTAATTTAAAAAAAAAAAAAGAAATCTGCCTGCTTTGCCCTGGCAATGCCTTGCAACTGCAGTGCTTTCCCTCCTTACTTTCCCCAGCTTCTTCCAAGGCTCAGCTCCATTGCCACCTCTTCCAGGAACCCCTTCCTGCTCTTTTACATCATTCCTGCTCTTTCCTTCCTCACAATATCCTCTGCTTTCTCTGGTTTTCCAGGCAGGACCTGAAATATTGGGCCTGATTGATTGAATCACTCAAAACTTGCTGAAGTTCCTTTTAGAGCTACTTTGCATCTCTTGATTTATTTAGTATATACTTGTATCCACACACACTGCCTCCCCCTATTAGAATGTTTCTATGCTGAAAATAGATCCAGTAGAAATTTTTGTAAAATCATGATGTCTTTCTCCTTGTTATAGCTGACCTAATATAATAGCTAGCACATAGTAAGTAGATGCTGTTAAAAACTCTGGGTGTTTGGTGCAGCTGCTCAGTCCCCTTCCAGCCTCATACTCAGTTCTGGCATGGAAAACCAGAAACATGAAAACTTGTTAATGTTCCTTCCAGAGCTACTTTGTATCTCTTGATTTATCTTGTATAGACTTGCATCCATACACAGTCTCCCTCATTAGAATGTAACTTCTCAAGGGCAGGGACCTAATATAATATATAGCACACAGTAGATGCTTTAAAAACTCTTGTTGGAGACTATATGATGATCAATTCTGATAGACGTGATACTCTTCAACCTTGAGATGATTTAAACCAGTTCGACTTGTTCAGTGATGAAGAGAGCCATCTACACCCAGAGAGAGGCCCGTGGGAAGAGAATGTGGAACACTACATAGCATGCTCACTCTCTCTGTGAGAGTTGTTATATGCTTGCATTTTTTTCTGTTTTTCTTTTCTTCCTTCTTGATCTGATTTTTCTTATACAACAAGATAACTGTATAAATATGTATACACACATTGGATCTAACATGTATTTCAACATATTTAACATGTATTGGACTACCTGCCAGCTAGGGGGAGGGGGTGAGAGGAAGGAGGGGAAAATATGGAACAAAAGATTATGCAAGGATCAATGTTGGAAAAATTACCCATGCATATGTTTTGCAAATAAAAAGTTTTAATGAAAAAATTAAAATAAATAAAATAAAAAGAAGGAAAATAGAAGAGAAATAGAAAGATAAAGAGAGTTAATTAATTGTGTTTCTCAGCTAATTCACAAAAGGATATGAGTTTTATGTTTATGTTATTTACAAAGAATGGGGTATATGAATAGTAACTTGGAATTACAGAGTAACAGAAGTGGAAACTATAGAGCTATATAAATGAGATATAAATACATTGTTAATAATAATAACTTATCATTGTTATCATCATAGAGATTTACTCAAACCTCCTTTGATAACCTAGTGCTTTTTTATACTCTGCTTTTTTCAAGAGCTTAGAGACATCATTTATTTAGCTCTCTGACTTCCTAAATCATTTTTGTCAGGTGATCATTTCTTCACTTATTGAATAAGCACAATGCTTTTAAAGTATTGTGTAATAGAAAAAAATGAAACAAAACAAAGATTTAGAAAACCTGGAGCTTGACTCTTAGTTCTTCCATTTTTTAGTTGTATGACTGGACAAATCACTGGAATTCTCCAGATCTTGATTTCCTCATCTGTCAAATAGGGATAATACTTTATTCAACAAGCCTTTATTGAGTATTTATTATGTATCAGTAGATTCTGGGAATAAAAATACACCTGGATTATTTAGCTCCCAGGTTTATTATCTAGTTCACAGGGAAGTTAGAACCTTGTAAATTGTAGATCTATGCAGATGAGTTGTTATCATCATAATTATCATCATTATTAAAGAAGTTCCTCTTTCACTCCCCTGCCTCCACCCACCAAAATCGTCATTTCCTATACAACACATCAGGACTTGCACAAAGAGTGGGCGGGGGCCATTCTTTCTCCAAGCTTATATAGTAATAGAGTATGGTCCAATTACTATTTAGCCTCATGTGCTTGGGACCTCAGTGCATCAACTCAACCCTCAGCCCATTACATCTCCCGCTTTCTTTTGTTTTTGAACACAGGTGATCATGCCATCCCTGACTCCTCAGGGAGGTCAGAGCCCCCAAGGGGAGGTGATCACATCCTCCCTGACTTCTCAGGAAAGGAGGTGAAAGCACTGAAAAGGAGGTGATCACAACCCCCCTGACTTCTCAGGAAGGGAGGTGAAAGCACTAAAAAGGAGATAATCACGCCCTCCCTGACATCTCAGGAAGGGAGATGAAAAGCACCAAAGGGAAGTGGGGATTGCTAGCAGGTTTCTGGGCTCCAGGGTCTTATTATGCACAAACCCATCAACATGGGAAGTATTACACAAGCACATAGCAACAACGCAGAGGCTATTAGTGATGACTCTCCCCACAGTCAGTGCAGGCTTGATGTGGTGTAACAAACATGAATTATTCACCCAATTAACGGTATAACAAACAATATGAATCAACATTGTGTTTTAAAGATTGCCAGAAGTCCTAGAAGGAGAGTATGTAAACAGCAGTTACACATACATCTTCTTCAGCAGCCAAGAGATAGTCCAAAACCAATCTATTGTCCATTGCTTCACATATCAGGGAATCCAATGATCCCCCCCAAGTTTTTGAAGTCCAGCAAAAGTCTTTTTATGTCTTAGGGAATCCAATGATTCCAGCAGATTTTGAAGTCCTGTAACAGTCATATCATTTCTCAGAGAATCCAATGATTCCTGAGGGCTTTCAAGTCTTATGTCTCAAAGAATCCAATGATTCCTGAGGGATTTAAAGTCCTACAACAATCTAATGTCTCAGAGAATCCATTGATTTCTGAGGGTTTTGAAGTCCAATGATTTTCTATGTCCATGAGTCAAACGCCATAACTGCCACACTCTTTCAATGGTGAGCACAATCAGCAACAGAACCACCCGATGCTATTATCTTCATATTGGAAATTATCTTCATGAGGAAACAGCAAAATATATGTGTAGATATGATACATTCACAATACATAATTTATAAGATACATATACAATGCACACACAGGAACACAATGTATTGCTATAGTACACATGTGTAATACTGTTATAGCATTATATTTATATGATAAATACAACATACATTATGTAATTATAATTACATGTATACAATAGATATGCTGATTGCATAGCAACTATTGTTTGTTGTTGTTCAGTCACTTCAGTTATACTTGACTCATTCCAATCATTAGAAGGTTACAGGAGCAGCCTCCCAAATGTATCCATCTGAATAAGAAATCTCCTTATTAGTAGTAAGTTCATTTCAAATCATTGTAAGGATGTGACTTTCCCCATATGAACCTAATTCCCATGTAAACCTTGAGAACCCAGTCGAGGAAGGACATGACTCCCCCTGTGAGGACTTGACTACTCTCTCACCCAAGAGCATATATTTTAACTCCTTCTCCTATGAAAACCTGAACGTTCCTTGACCCATAAGAACATATATTTCAACTCTTTCCTTTTTAATCTATAAGACAGGCATGTACCACCTGTGTTTTAGCTCCAATTATATGATTCCAGGAACTCGCCACTCCTTGGAACTGTTGCTGTTGATAAGGACTGGCCCCCTTATCAATGCAACATTTGATTATAACCACCTGGAGCCCTAGTTGGTGCGTCCTTGTCTTAAATGAGGTCTTCATTTGGCCCAAAGCCTTCTTTGTTTGGACCCCTATAAAGAGTGGGCAAAGCTTTCTCCACTTTGAAGCCTCACCTATGGAGATGACGATCTGCCTAGGACTTTCCCGATCGAGACTCACAGGCTGAAATATCGGGGCCTTCCCAGCCGTCCAATTAGAGTTGAAGCTCCCTTGATCGTACTGAGTAATGTATTCTCTCTCTTTCTCTGCTATTCTAATCATAATCCTTATTATTCTTTGCCTCTTGTGTATTATTTGCTGTATGTGTTGTTATTGCAAGCATTCTATCCCGTGCATTGTATAATTAAATTTTACCTTTACTTTAACTGAGCCTGAGAGCGTCATTTATAAAAGCGGATTCGAACTTCTCTTAAAAATCATATAACATTAATATAACAGCATGTCATTCTCACTCACGAGCTGGCTGCCTGGCAGGTCTCAGGGGTAGTTGCCATACTGATACAGGTTCCTTGACCTGCTGGGATGGGAAGTTATTCCATTAGTCCAACATGTTTTTATCTTTGTCAAAGCTCCTACTTCGGGGAGAAGTGGGAAGGGAATGACTCAGGTGAGGGCGGCACTGATTCTGGAATACCAGGGATGTCAACACAACCCAGAAATACTGATCAGAAAGGAAATGAGCTACTTCCACTGCTGGGTGGTGAATAAGGGTCATTTGAGAGTTCATATAAGCAGCTTTTAGCTCAATAGATAGAGCATGGGCTTGGAACCAGATAGACTCATTGTCCTGAATTCAAATCTGGCCTCAGATACTGACTAGCTGTGTGACTCTGGCCATGTCATTTGTAACTGCTTGCCTCAATTTCCTCATCTGTAAAAAGAGCTGGAGAAGGAAATGGCAACTCTCTCCTATCACTCCACCAACAGAACCTTAAATAGAAGTGGAGCCAAGATGGCAGAACTTGCCCAAGTTCTCCCTTTAAATAATGACTCTAAACATATGTTATAGGGCCAGAACCTATAGAAAGACAGAGTGGAACAATTTGTAGCTCAACGTACCTTGGAAGATTGGCAGAAGGGGTCTGTTGTATACAGGTGAGTCTGGAGCGTAATCATGGTACAGACTGTACCAGCCCAAACCAGGCCTCAGGAAACCAGGAACAGGCAGCAGTGGCAGTAATCTCCAGGCCTCTCAGCCCACAAAGACCAAGGACAACTCAGCAAAACTAGGATATGAGAGGAGCCTCAGCACAGGATTAGGTTTTGGGGGCACTGAATCAATAGGGACACAAGTAGTGCTGTAGTTGCCGCAGAGATCTCAGAAACAGCACTGGCTCCTTCCTGAGATAGAAGCTCAGATGGGGGCTGGAACAGTGGTCAGAAGAGATTGCAGGGGCCTGCCTGTGGCAGGACTCAGTGGCTTTTTCCATACTCAGATCTGGGTACCAGTTCTGGCTCACAATACAGGTCCTGAGAAAGATTTCTAAAATCTCCTAAAGCTTGGGACATTATACATTTTATCTGGAAACAGAACCCTACTTTATTTATTTATTTATTTGTTTTATTAAAGCTTTTTATTTATAAAACATATGCATGGATAATGTTTCAACTTTGATCCTTGCAAAGCCTTCTGTTCCAAATTATCCTCTCTTTCCCCCTCCCCCTTCCACTAGATGGCAAGCATTCTAATACATGTTAAATATTTTAAAATTTATGTTAAATCCAATATTTATATGTATATAGATATTTATATAGTTATCTTGCTGCAGAAGAAAAATTGGATCAAGAAGGAAAAAAACTGGGAAAGAAAACAAAATGTAAGCAAACAACAATAGAAAGAGTGAGAATACTATGTTGTGAAACACACTTCCCATGGTCCTCTCTCTGGGTGAAGATGGCTCTCTTCATCACAAGGTCATGGGAATTGGTCAGAATCATCTCATTGTTCAAGAGAGCCATGTCCATCAGAATTGATCATCAAATAGTCTTACTGTTGCATGTATAATGATCTTCTGATTCTGCTCATTTCCTCAGCATCAGTTCATGTAAGTCTCTCCAAGCCTCTCTGTATTCATCCTGCTGGTCATTTCTTTTTTTTTTTTTTTTTTTTTAATAATTTTTTATTGATAGAACCCATGCCAGGGTAATTTTTTACAGCATTATCCCTTGCATTCATTTCTGTTCTGATTTTTCCCCTCCCTCCCTCCACCCCCTGCCCCAGATGGCAAGCAGTCCTTTACATGTTGAATGGGTTACAGTATATCCTGGATACAATATATGTGTGCAGAACCAAACAGTTCTCTTGTTGCAGAGGGAGAATTGAATTCAGAAGGTATAAATAACCCGGGAAGAAAAACAAAAATGCAAGCAGTTTATATTCATTTCCCAGTGTTCTTTCTTTGGGTGTAGCTGCTTCTGTTCATCTTTGATCAATTAAAGCTCTCTTTATCAAAGAGATCCACTTTCATCAGAATACATCCTCAAACAGTATCATTGTTGAGGTATATAATGATCCCCTGGTTCTGCTCGTTTCACTTAGCATTAGTTCATGTAAGTCTCGCCAGTCTTCTCTATATTCATCCTGGTCATTTCTTACAGAACAATAATATTCCATAACATTCATATACCACAATTTACCCAACCATTCTCCAATTGATGGGCATCCTTTCATTTTCCAGCTTCTAGCCACTACGAACAAGGCCGCCACAAACATTTTTGCACATGTGAGTCCCTTTCCCTCCTTTAGGATCTCTTTGGGATATAAGTGCAGTAGTAACACTGCTGGATCAAAATATTTGCACAGTTTGATAACTTTTTGAACATAGTTCAAAAGAATGAAAAAATTGGGGGGGGGAGGGAGAAATGTTTTTTCTAATATCTTATTGGAAAAACAACTCACCTAGAAAATAGATCCATGAGAGATTTTTTTTTTTAATTATGGTGTCTTTCTCCACCTCCCCAGGGCATAGAACCAGAGTTCTATGATGGGAATAGTTTTCTGTAATTTCCACTTTGCTTCACTTATTATACACAGGTACAGTATAGCACAAGAATGTAGCCATTATGAGAGTGATCAATAATGTTAAGATGTTAAGGGACAGGTCAATTCCCCGAGAGCCTCCACATCTGTGGATCATGACATCTGAAGGAGTTGCAAGGCAACTTTTGCTGATACAGTTGTTGCTGACTGGGAATGAGATAAATTGGAGGCAGAGGGAAATGGGGAGAGGTCAGACAATGCAATGGCCTCTCAGTCTCTTTGTATCATCCTCTCACAAGAGGAGATCCATTTTGGGTTGGAGCTCCAGCAACCACTGCCAGGTGGCTCCCATGTATTCCAACAACCCCTGTATTCTCCAACATTAAGCTGCATTGTGAGTTTCTGACTCCCAAGCTAGAAAAGACAACTCTGAATAATTTCAAATATTAGCAATTCATTACAAATATCATATAGATATGAAAATCCTAATAATTTTTAAATTCCCTCCTTTCAACCAAAGGTCAGGATGACCCTGAAGATTGATTGAGAACATTCAATTGAGACATGGTTTTGATTTTTTATAAGAGTAAGTGAGTTACAAAATGAATGCCAAGGTGGATAGCAAGGCAAATTAAGAAGAGGAATATCATACTAGGAAGGGAAGAATGGAAAATTCTGCTGATATTTCCAGTCAATCTACTTGTTTAGAGAACTATGGTCTTTCTCTATGTGAGAGGATTGGCTCATAGAAACATTCTCCCCCAATGATGTTGCAGGCCTACCTTTCTGGACAATGGATGTGTCCAGCACCCTATGATTTTGCAATGCCATAAAGGCAAGTAAACTAACATGCATTTGGAGGCTGCTTTTCCCGTAGGTTCCAGTTCTATGGCTAATTCTGCTGAGAGGTTCCATAGAGATGAGCACAATGTGCCAAAGGTGGCTATGGTACCAAGCAATCTATCTTTTGGATAGATTTATTTTATAGATTTGAATAGAATTATAATGGGCAAGAAAACAAACCTGATGGCAATGGAGTGACAATTTTAATTATAGAGGAACTTCAGCAAAGTGATTCCCTGGAAATGGAGACCATTTGGGTATACTGTAGACAAAAGCACAGAGGCATTCCCAGAAAGGAGGAAAGCTACAATATAGAATAGAGCCACATAAAAACAGTGCTGTAGAAGGAGACAATTCAGCGTCAAAGGTACTAGAAGGTGACTCCTAGGCAGAGTGAGGGAAACTCACACAATACAATGCTCCCAGGAATGGGTATTTAGCTCTGAACAAGAAACCTTTTAGGGATTCTTACATCACCCCAGAAATGAAACAGCTGTCTTTACAATTGTCTTTATTATAGACAAAGATCAGAGGTCTGATGCTTGATCTGTTAGGACAGACACCTTTACTTCCCATACTATGGGGACTTATAAGATGTCCCAATTCTAATCAGGGAAAGCTGGCCATAGGAGCTGCCCAGAGGAATCAAATGAAGCATTTAGGAAAGAACCCACTAGGAAAGAATTCAAAATAAAGATAAAATTACAGTGCATGGGATTTAATGATCCAAGGTAAGGGCCCATATGGTTTTTTACATCCTGGATGCAGAATAGAATATGAGTTCCTAGAGAGATCAACTTTTTCTGTGTCATCTGTTGGCCTTAGCATGTAGTCTGTGGCTTCCACAAAACTATCCCCAAATTCCCGCTTAATTTTTTATGCCAACCTGCAATATATTGAAATTGTAATGAAAAAATTTATGATATGGAAGGGATGACTGTAGTTTAAGAAACATACATCGAGAGAGAGAGAGAGAGAGAAAGAGAGAGAGAGAGAGAGAGAGAGAGAGAGAGAGAGAGAGAGAGAGAGAGAGAGAGAGAGACTGAAAAATTTGGGACAACCTTAAACTGGCTTCTCCATATATACACTTATGTTTCAGGCTGAAGTGTCCCACCATGGAAAGATTTATGATCCCCTTGAGCCTGATGGGTCAGTCACCAATGTTCCTGTGCAAGAAACTAGACAAGGAGCATCAGATCAGCTAAGGGGAAAGATGTCCAAGAGTCAGGACAGTTGGAAACCTTGATTGTGCTGTCAGGAGTACAGTGAAATTTCAAGGCCAAATCATAGTCTCTGATTATCAGTGGGACAAAGTTCATCCCTAGCAATGAAGGCCATCTCCCACTTGCATCTCCTCCTAGCTTTACAAAGACATTTCATATGACATGTGATATCTAAGAGAGGCTAAAAGTTTCACCTTCAACATTCAGTTTTGATTGGCTGCTATTGCAAAGCAGAACTTTGTAGGGGAGGGGACAGAATCTGAGTTCTGAGATGTCAGAGTAACTATGAGTATGTGCCTGGGCAGAACAGAGTCAGCTTTCCAAGGACTAGTATGAAAAGGTAACTATACCTGGTCATTTGCATAAGGTTTATTTTGTATTTTTTATGTATATATGTATGTGTATATGTATGTGTGTGTATTAATTTATTTTTTTCTCTATTCCTCCTCCCATTTTCCCCAAGAAGGCTGCAATTAAGCATAGGTGTGTGTATGTATGTCTGTGTGTATGTATAGATATGTTTGTGTATGTATATATGTGTGTTACATATATTATACAAATATATATACACATATATATATACACATAGACATTTATAATCACAATCATACACATATTAACATTCAAATACATCTATTATGGTTATATCAAACTGATTTATCCTGTTTCTCTGAAGGTGGATAACATCATCCAACAGAAGTCCAAGTCTTTCTAAATCCATCAAATCAGTGGTTCTCAAAGAGGGGTGCAGTGAATCCTGGAGGGTCTCTGAAATCGTTTCAGAGGGTCTACAAATTCAAAATTAGTTATTTTTTTCTATTTATGATCAATATCTATTATGTAACCCATATAAACAAAAACTCTTTGGACATATTCTCAATAGTTGTTAATACCATAAAGATACTAAGAAAAAGAGTTTGAGAACCACTGCATCAAATCATTGTTTCCTACAGCACAGAAATATTCCAACTTTCTACTTTCTAGTTATTTTAAATAACCTAAAATAATATGAATCAATGTGGCTGACATATAATGTAGTTTTGTGAGTTCTTTTTGGGCAAGTGACCATTTAATATTACTCTTTGGGGTAAGAGAGGCTTTTTAAATTTCAGTATCTTCCTCTGAGGACGAACCCGATCTTCCTTATTCCCATAGTAACTTTCTATAATTGGGTTCTTTCTCTTTTGCCTGCTAATTTTTTTTTTTTTTAATTTGTAGCAAGTTGTTGGTATAGTTGCCTGTTGTTCTGGGATTTAAGGGTTGGTGACTCCTGTCTCGAGTCTTCATTTAGTTTTTCCTTCTGCCCTAGATTGGAAACCAAAAACTCCACCTTCTGTAAGAACCCACAGCCAGCAGCATCCTTGTCCCACTGCTTCTACCCTCATTGAGTATATGCTGATTTATTCTTACCAGTTCAAGACTTCCCGATACAAATGGATGTGGCCTTCCTTATTCAGTAGAGGTTCTCTCAATCTTCTTCATCTTTGATGTTGACTGCCCACATAGTCTGGGGGAGGACAATTACTGTGGCTGAGGCAGAGCATTCCTTCCCACCCAGATAGTTATCTTCCCTCCCTTGTTTTCAAAGGAAACTAGCCTGAAAGTATTTACACTTCTCAGGAGCCAAATCTCAGTCCTGGTTTCTTTCTTTGTATCTTCTCCAGTTGTCAAAGGTGACTGCTTGTGCTGTTCCCACTATTATTTGTTATTATGGTTCTACCTTTTGCCCTAAAGTACAATTTTGCCTTTTTTGTGGGCGAAATCTGGAGAACTCTGGATTTTCTGATGTAATCTGCCATCTTCCCAAAATCTTCTCTTTTGATATTCTTGATACTTTGTCCTTCTAAATAAATTTTGCTATCATTTTTTCTAACAGTAAAATAAGCTTTAGAAATTTAATTGGCTGATTTTTCTTGTGCAACAAGACTTTATAAATATGTACACATATGCTGTATTTAACATGTACTTTAACATGTTTAATATGTATGGGATTGCCTGACATCTGGGGGGGGGGGGGGCGGGGAGAAAAGGAAGGGAAAAGTTGGAATGGAAGTTTTTGCAGGGGTCAGTGTTGAAAAATTGTCCATGCATGTGTTTTGTCAATAAAAAAAGAAAGAAAGAAATTTAATTGTGATGTCATTGACTATATAGATTAGGTAAAATTGTCATTTTTATTATACTGGTTTTGACTATTCCTGAACATATACCTTCAATTATTTAATTTTTTTGGTACAAAAAGTTTTTTTTGTTTTTTTTTTTTTTTAGTAATTTTGTTCATATAATTCCTGGGTTTTGTTTTGGCAGGTATATTTCTAGGTCCTTTTTTACTGTCTAGAGTTATTTTAAGTAGGTTGTCTTTCAAGGCTTTGTGTGTGGTATATATAAATTCTGATGACATATGTGGATTTACTTTAATATTCTGCCACTTGGCTGAAATTATTGTTTTAAAAAACTTTTTACTTGAGTCTTCAGGATTTTCCAAATATGTCGTTGATCATCTTCAAAATAGGTTTTTTTTTTTTTAAAAACTCATTGCTCAGTCTGATCCCTTCTATTTCTTTCTCTTCTATCATTATTAAGACTTCCAAAGAACTATTGAATAATATTGGTGACAAACAATCCTTGTTTCACACCTGATCTTACTGGGAAGGCTTCTAGCTTATCTTCATTACAAATATTTCTTATTAACTTTGATCTCGTTGGGAATGGGTTAAAGAGGGAATAACACATATCTAACAGGATATAAATGTCTTCTAAATTCAGAAACAAATAAGACATCAAGGGAATAGTGTGGGGTGAGAAGACAAGGAAGAGACTCTTGGAAAAGTGAGTAAATTAAGGAATAGGAAGGCAAGGTAATGAATAGAAGTAATGTAGAACATTAAGAAGAGATAGGTGAGAAAGATAATGAGGGAAAATAGAAAGGATCATGAGGAAAATACACAAGTAATTGAAGCTTAGAATGTGAATGAGACAAATTTGCCCAGAAATGAAAATATCAGATTAAAAAATTGAATTCAACAATATGTTGCTTTCAGGAAACTTTATAAAAATGTGAGAGACACACAAACACAAGATAAAAATCAGGAGAAGAATTTGGTAAGTAAAAAAAAATACCTAATAATTATGATCTCAAAGTTTAAGTTAAAATAGTTTTAGTCAAAAATAAAAAATAGAGAAACAACTCTATGTGTCAGTAATTTTATTCAATATTGCTTTAGACCATTTAAAATACCTAGACAGTATAAAGTACCTGAGCATATATTTATCAAAGCAGACACTAGAAATTAATTGAATAGAAACATAAAAAACCTTTTCATACAAATAAACATAAATCTAAATAACACTTTTTTTTTTTTTTATGAGCCTGAGTTTCTGCATCTAGGAAATAGGGATAATAATTTGTCCTGGTATCTTGTTTATATATAGTTGTACTCATTGTGTCTCCCCAGTTTGTTTGTGTGCTTCTTGATAGTAGAAGCTGCTTTTCAATTTTGCAGATCACACAGAAATGGGATAAATAGCCATATTACTGGATGACAGAATCCAAAAAGATATTGCCTACTTAGGTTATCTATCAGGTGACGAAAAATAATGTTTATGCTAAACCATTTGACTAATTGATATTAATTTGTAATGTTCCCTTTTCAATCAAAGGCCTTCTCTTTGAATGGCTAATCTTTGAGGGTAACCATTCAACCAGTTCTGAATTTAAGTTTCTCTTCCCTTGCCTTCTCTGTCAGGGGCCCTGGACCTGAACCTCCTGGAGTGAGTTGAGGACTCCTTTGTGCCAGGACCCACCACCCTGGCCCAGGATTCCTTGATTACTACGCTGAAGTGGTGGAACCAGGCCCGTGGCAGGAGAGGCACGGAAAGGATGGACTCCTCCTTCGGGGAGGGATCGGGGAGGAGTCCCTGCCCCCATTGATAAAATACAGGTGGAGGGAAAAGGACTATAAAAGGAATGGACTCGGGATGGCTTGCGGGAGACACCGCTGACTTGTGACATCAATAAACATCGTTGTGTCTATCCACCTCGGCTCCTCTGTCTGGTATTTCCCTCCTCACGTCTCCACGAGGAGGGCCGGAGACGTCCGAAGCCCTGTCCGGCTCGGGGAAGCTGGAAGAGGCAGTCTCTGATTAAGGTTCCCAGTGACTACATCTCGGCCCCTGACAAATGGCGCCCTGAACGTGGGGCTTGAGCCTGAACGTGGAGCTTGGGCTTGGGCTTGAGCTTGAGCTTGGGCTTGGGCTTGAACTTGAACTTAAAAGACGAAGCCCGACCAAGAGTCTACTCACTGCAAAACCAGGAAGTGGTAAGTGCTGCGCTCTTTCACCTCATATTGCTGCTGGTCAGCAATTGAGAAGTACCAGACAGCCTAGTTGAATGAACACAGAGAATAGTTCAACTAGAAGGCAGAAGTATGGGACAGAATCAAGAGAAAGCCGGAATTGAGCCATAGGGAGCAGGCGTATTTGCCTGGCAATTGTATGAATTGTGTAAGAGTAATGGGGTAGAGATCAATATAGAAGCTTGTAAGGAATGGGTCAGAAAAATATTTCAAGTCAGCGCTTGGATAGAGCATGCCGGTTTAGACCCCGACCGGTGGGGAGTGGTTGGCCAGCAGATGGCCTCCTACCATAAAAAAGACCCATCTTATTTTTCTAAACAAGATTTTGTGATATATACGGTAGTGGGTGTGGTTTTGCATCCTACACACTCACTGCTTGCAGGCTCTTTAGAGACGCAGGCGGGTGATTCCCTTTGTGGTATGGATAGTGAGGATGAGAAGGATTTCACCTGTGATCCCTCGCTAATATACCAGTGGGATAGCTTAAGAAAGACAGGGAGTGAAAAGTTTCACGAGGAACTTGAGGAAGAACAAGTAAACAAAGACACACCCTTTAGCCTATATAAAAACTTTTCCAGCGAATTAGGCAATGAGGGATGTAAACAAAAAGCCATAAGTATGCAAACTAGAGAATTAGGAAGTGAGAAACGAGAAAGACAAAACCTTGTCACTACACGACCCCCTCAAGCAAAAAGAAGTGCATATCAAAGTGTATTAACCACAAGTTTGAGAGCAGCCCTAAAGGAAGGGGAGAATGTGGATTTAGATGAATGGGATTTAAAACCTGGAGCGTTCCCAGTGTTTACACAAGTTTTAAATGATGGGACTCGCGTACCCGTTCATCTGCCATTGCCATATAAATTTTTGAAGGACATGAAGGAAGCTGTAGAAAAATATGGGGCAGGTTCTACTTATGTAAAGAAGTGTATATCTGCCTCTGTTACAGTTGCACCATGGCTTCCTTATGATTATGCAGAAATCATGCAGACAGTTTTAGGCCCAGCGGAATTTGTTGCCTTCAAGGCCTATGCATAAAGGTGTGCGAGAGCATATGTGGAGGAAATGAATATAGCTAATGCTGAAGAGGCCATAAATATGATTACAGGACAGGGGAATTGGATTACTCCTGAAGCCCAGCTCCAATTTAATGATCAAGTGCTGAGAGCTGTGCAGATAGTTCACACTAGAGCCCTTGAAAAAATGGGTGTTCAAAACGGGACAAATAAAATATTAGGACTTAAAAAGAAACCTAGTGAGAAGCCTCTACAGTTTATATCTAGAGTACAGGAGACAGTAGAAAGTGTAATGGGCTGAGGCTTGAGTTGATGCACTGAGGTCCCAAGCACATGAGGCTAAATAGTAATTGGACCATACTCTATTAATATATAAGCTTGGAGAAAGAATGGCCCCGCCCACTCTTTGTGCAAGTCCTGATGTGTTGTATAGGAAATGACGATTTTGGTGGAGGCAGGGGAGTGGAAAAGGAAGGGGAGGAGAGACTTTTGGGATTGCCATTGCCACGGTGGGCTCGGCTCGCGTTGGTCTCTCTTATCTGCCTTCCTGTCGCAACTGCCTATATTTGCTATCGCAATCTTTCTTGCCTATATTTGCTATTGCAATCTTTATTCACCTCTTCACTTCAATAAATATTGAAGATTTTCCCCTTAACCTGAATTCCTGACTCCAGCTGACTTTAAATACGCGGTCATTACAAGAAAGTACATTTGGAAGAACTGGGGTCAGTCCTCAATTAACTTTACAATTGATTAAAGAGGGCCTCTGCCCTGAATACAAAACAGTTTTGGCTGCCCTTCCATCCAGCCCTACCCTTGAGGAATTGATTGATAAATTATTAGATATTCCAGAGAAGGATCCTATGGCTATGCCCACTGAGACAATGACCAACCTTGTGAAAGGAAAATGCTTTAATTGCGGGAAGTCAGGTCATTATAAGTCAGCTTGCAGACAGCCAAAAAAGGGGATACAGTGTCATTCCTGTGGAAAACCAGGACATATTACCAAATATTGCAGGTCAGAACAGTGACAGAAGGCGGGAAACGAGAGACCGGGAGGCCAGGGGGGGATGAGCCGTCCCGGCAAATTCCACCCCCAAGTAGGACTTTTTTGAACCAAACAAGAGGAGAGATAATTGTATTAAATGAACCCCTGATCGAGCTCTCCCCATGGAGCACGGTCACTATAAAAGTAATTGAACGAAACTACCCTTGTTTAGTTATCGGGTCTGAGTATTTTCCTTCTATTATTGTACATAGTCAATTACTAAATCCTGGGGGAAAAGATATCTGGATTACGAATCCTCATGCATGGCCAATTGAGATAACATATGAAAGGGAAATAGCAAAGGCCATTCCACTTTCATGGATAGATAAGAATTATATAAAGACAACTCCTAGAACTTTAATAAATTGGGCACAACAAATCACAGCAGACCGTCCCATGATTATATTAGAGGTAGAAGGACATCATTTAGAAGGTATGTTAGATACTGGAGCAGATGTTTCAGTAATAAGAGAGGAAGATTGGCCTTTAGAATGGGAAAAGAGACGGAAGCCTCAGCCAATAGCTGGAGTGGGTGGTCTCCAGGCTGCATATACAACTCCAAGATATTTAAGATGGGAGTATGAGAATAAACAGGGTGTTTTCAAACCACTCTGTGTGACTGGGCTTCCTGTAAATCTATGGGGACGAGATATCTTGAATAGTATGGGGGCACAACTAAGTACTGAAGGTCATCATTTAAACTGATTGGGGCCACCTGGAAAGCGAGGGCTATCCCCTTGAAATGGAAACATAATCAACCTATATGGGTGAACCAGTGGCCCCTAACAAAACAGAAGTTACAAGCCTTCCACGAGATAGTTCAAAATTTATTAAAGGAAAAACATATTGAACTATCAACAAGCCCCTATAATTCTCCAGTGTTTGTCATCAAAAAGAAGTCAGGGAAATGGAGAATGTTAATAGACTTAAGGAAGGTGAATGAGGTAATAGTGCCATTTGGTGCACTTCAACCTGGCCTACCCTCACCTGTTGCCATCCCAAGGGGATGGAAAATTGTTATAATAGATATAGCAGACTGTTTTTTTCTCGATTTCTTTGCATTTAGATGATTGTGAAAAATTTGCATTTTCTGTTCCTTCTATTAATCTGGAATCCCCCACAGAGCGTTATCAATTTAAAGTGCTCCCTCAGAGAATGGCTAATAGCCCTACCTTGTGTCAAATACATATAGCTGCTATTCTTGCCCCTATTAGGGAGAAATATTTTACAGCAAAAATAATCCATTACATAGATGATGTATTGATCTCACATCCTCAATAAAAAATTATAGATGAAATATTAGAACAAACTATTATAGCATTAAATAATAATCACCTTCAGGTGGCACCAAAAAAGATTCAGAGAGGATTGAATTTTCAGTATTTAGGCTATAGAATTGATGGGAATCAAGTATCTAAGCAAATTCCCAGAATGACCTTAGAGAAGATAAAGACACTTAATGACTTCCAAAGATTGATAGGTTCAATCCAGTGGATAAGAACCTCAATTCCTATAACAGATCAGGAGATGAAACCCCTCTATGCAATTCTTAAAGGGGATATATATCACCCATTCACTTCTTCACCTCTTCCCCCTATCATTCGGGGATGGAAAGAGATGCCCATAACCTTATCTAGAAGTCCTCTTTCACAATACCCAGTAGATGGTGTAAATGTGTTTACAGATGCCACTAAAGCCAATAGAGCTGCTGTGTATATCCCTGAAAGGAAAATGCTAGAAGTAATACAGACTCCTTTTTCCTCTGCTCAAAAGAATGAGCTAGCAGCCATTTGTTTTGCATTGAGGCTATTGCCTCATGAACCCTTTGGTTTAATCACTGACGGTCTGTGTTGTGCTGATGCTCTTCAGCACATAGCTGATGCTGAGTTGGATATATCAAGATCCTCTATTAAGGAACTGTTTACAGGAATTCCTTATAACCCTACAGGACAAGCAGTAGTGGAGCGTGCTAATCAATCTTTAAAACACATGCTCATTAAACAAAAAGGGGGAATGGCTGGATGACTGACTAGAGCACAAGTAGCCAAAGCAGTATTTACTCTGAACTATCTACAAGTCAGAGAAGATGGTACAACACCAGCCATGAAATTTTATACTATTTCCCCAATTAAAAATGACAATTATATAAAACAAGACAATGGATTATACCCACAGACTTGCCTGGAGGGCAGTACTGTGTGGTGGAAAGACGAGAAAGGAAATTGGAATGGCCCTCACAAGGTCCTTGTGAGGGGCAGGGGATATCTTTGTGTCTCTACAGGTGAGAATGGAGAAGGAGAAAAGAAATGGATCCCGTTACGAAATGTCAGAGAAATCCAGCAAATGCCATCATCAATCACTGAGGCTGAGATGGAGGGAAGGAAAGGAGAAACAGAACCACCTCCACTTCTACTTTAGTAGTCCTTCCCTAGTGGTGGAGGATATTCCACCAACTCTAGTCTCCATGGTATTTAAGGGTGTGGAGACATTTCTGGAAAACATAATCATTTATAATTTTCAGGTTATTGCTGTGGAAGAGCCAATGACGGGAATATTGTGGTCCCATGATCCAGGAACATCATACCTTATGGCTGCAGGGACACCCAATGACGGGGTTATTGTGGGTGTGTTCTCCAGATGCACACCCCTGCAGGTTTTGCTGAGGTGCTGGGACGGTTGCAGCCCACATAGCCTAAGACAGGGGCCCTGCCTTTTCCTGGCCCTGAGGGCCTGGTTATTTAGGTACTGGATATGGATACAGGCCACATAGCCTAAGACAGGCCTTCCACCAGCCCTTGAATTGGATTATTGACCATTATTTAAACAAAAAGGGGGAATTGTCAGGGGCCCTGGACCTGAACCTCCTGGAGTGAGTTGAGGACTCCTTTGTGCCAGGACCCACCCTGGCCCAGGATTCCTTGATTACTACACTGAAGTGGTGGAACCGGGCCCGTGGCAGGAGAGGCACGGAAAGGATGGACTCCTCCTTCGGGGAGGGATCGGGGAGGAGTCCCTGCCCCCATTGATGAAATACAGGTGGAGGGAAAAGGACTATAAAAGGAATGGACTCGGGATGGCTTGCGGGAGACACCGCTGACTTGTGACATCAATAAACATCGTTGTGTCTATCCACCTCGGCTCCTCTGTCTGGTATTTCCCTCCTCACATCTCCACGAGGAGGGCCGGAGACGTCCGAAGCCCTGTCCGGCTCGGGGAAGCTGGAAGAGGCAGTCTCTGATTAAGGTTCCCAGTGACTAGGTCTCGGCCCCTGACACTTCTCTTTTCTTATCTAAATGCTTCTCTTTGTAACTTCCATGTACGACAGTGCTAAAGTAGGATGGCAGACCAGGGGTAAGGGTGCAGAATGATTTCTTCTGGGAGATCAAACATGTCCCTGGGGAATGACTTGTATTTTGAGCTGTGGTGTCAGGCACTGAGCAGGCCAAAGAAATAGTGATGACCGGGAGAGCTAGGAGGCACAGTGGATAGAGCACCAGCCCTGAAGTCAGGAGACCCTGAGTTCAAATCTGTTTTCAGATACTTAATACTTCCTAGCTGTGTGACTCTGGGCAAGTCACTTAACCCCAATTGCCTTAGCCCACCAAAAAAAGTAGTGATGACTGTGTGTTTGAGAGGCACCTTTCCCATCTTCTCAGTCATGACATTTTCAGAACTAAGACCTTGCTTATAATTATAATTACAATTTTAAAATTAAATAAATAAAACTTATAATCATTCAGGAGGTATGGGATGGGCTGCAAGGCATCTGCTAGATTACAGAGGCTTCCCCTCTCAGAGTTCCCCTTGTTTCTCCTCTCCAGACAGCCACATCTTACCTATCTTGTGACATGGGATTGCTTAGCTTAGAGTAGGCTTTCTAATTTGTTCCCACACCCCAGAGAAATTGAACTTGCCATCTTAAAACTTGACATACCCACTGATTTTCTCCTTCCTCCCTGACTTGAAAACTGAGAATTTTCTGCTAAAGAGCAGAGCAGCAGAACAGAGTCAAGATGTTCTGTATGATTCTTTAGCAGCCTAAGAAGAATGACTAAGATTGAGCACATCCAGAAATGACAAAAGAGCCAGTCAAGCCCTCTTTAGGGATAAAATGATATCATCCCATGGGCCCTAAGAAAAATAGAAAAATATGGAGATGGGCTGGTTCCTGAACTTTGAACACAAGGCTTATGAAGACCAGAACACCATGCCACAAGACACCCCTGATTGTCTGCTAGGCAGCCAGTACCTTTCAGTCTTGTACTTGCCTAGTGAATACTGTCAGTCACTCACTCAATCAACTTTTATTAAACACCTTCTGTGTACACTATCAGATTCCTCTATCTAAAGGAGACAAAGACTGCTTTCCCAGTGCAGGGACTGAGATGTTAGCAAAGATAACTCATACAAGGTTAGTGAGAGACTAGACAATTTGTCAGTTTATAAAATAGTCCCACAGAATTGGGGTAGTGGGGGACAGGACTCTATAAGGACTATTTATCACAGCCACCTATTGCCCATAGGAGTCAGTTGGAGTTTCCAATGAGCAGGTGGAGAGAGCTGAGAGGGGAGTGTCTATAGTGAGAAAAGTGAGAAAAAAAGGCCACAAATATAGACACTGAAAATGTAAAGAAAACCACATGGATTACTACAGGCCAGGAGAATTAAACTAGGAGCAACTCTGTTCATGCCCAAGTCTGCTACAGAAACACAAAGATTATAGCTTCAACCTCCAGGCTTGAGTGCACTGCCAGCCAACCTGAAATGGTGGCCATCTCAGATGTAGAAATAAGTTTAGCATGATTCTGGAGTCAGCCCATCCCAACTTCTAGCACCATTGTAAAGCACAGAGATCAGTCAGTGATCAGAGGATGCCTATCTGATCAGTCACTACAGTAAAGTGTGAGGTGATCAGTAATCAGAAGACATAATTAATTATTAATGTTATATAGTAGTATTTTCTAGGTGACAATGGGAGGCATTCTTCTGTGAAAAATGCCTTGGATGAAATTGCATTTCTATCGATGTGCATATAAATATCTACATGTTGAAAATGGTTTTTATTTTCTGTTATATTCATTTGATTATGTTTTATGTCATATTTATGCTATGGCAAGGCTTGTTAATTGTGGTAGATATTGGTACTTATAATTCAGTTGTGTTTTATATAGGGACCTATTCGTTTTAGTGCAGCTGGCTAGTTTTGCTTAGTTAATTAGCCATCACTTTTAATTTATTGTTCAAGATATGCATGTAAATTCATACACACACACACACACACACACACACACACACACCTACAAACACACACATAGATATGCATCTATATCCTCCAAAGAAGCAGGTAAAGGACTGTGTGGGTCAGAAACCATTAATAAAAAAAAAAAAACAAAAAAAAACTGGATAGATCTCTAGAAGCAAAGCAAAGTTTATTATATGTTCTCCCGAGAATCCGGTGTCCATCTAGCAGTCAATCAAAGGGAGGAAGCACCGTAGGGGGCAGGGTCAACGGGCTTTTAATCCCTAACACAAATTTCCCCTCCCACCACTGACCCTCATCCTTATTGGCTAAGGATCTTACATTCTAAATGCGTGAACTACCCAAGAAATTGAACTTGACCAATAAGTACATAGTTACCCATATTTGGCTTTGGTTGAAATAGGGAGAATAATAAGAAGGGGGCTTAAGTATGTCCTTAAGGGGATAGCAGGGAGGAGACACTAAGTATGCCCTTGACTTAAAGTCCTTCAGGCCTACTTAAACTTTCAAATAGATGAAGCCTTACTCGATTTTCACAACTGTCTTGAAAGATCTCACTTTATCTCAGTCAGTCCTCCCTCTTATTTATACACTGAGATCTCTTCAACACCTTTATACAACAAAATACACAAATTTAGTTTCACACAAACTTCCCCTTCCTCAGCTAACAAATAATCCAGCATAAGGCTGTTGTAAAACAGCCTCTCTTGTTTGAGTAGCTTGGTCAGCCAAAAAATCTAGTGCCTCAGCCGTCTGACTGATGATAATCTCTACAACTGCTTGAAGCTTAATTATCCTGTTCAACATATATATTGGGGTTCTATATCCCCAACTTCCATCTTGAGCCCAAGTGGCTGGCTCATACTCTATTCTTTCTGGAGGCCAGGAATCATCCCAACCATTTGCATCTCCAGTCTGAGTAATGGAGGTGTCTAAACCCCATTTTTCTCTTCCCAAATCATCGTACAACTGAATCCCTAAATATTGTTTTGCCTATTCAGGAAGAAAGAAAAATTGGGCTTATTAGTCTAATATAGCAAATCCTTGTCCAATTAAGTAGTAGGTGAGTATAAGCAGTTAAACCACAGAACCAATAATGACCCATTAGAATAGGTTGTTCCCTCGAAAATATGTCTGAACTATTCCTTGTAAAAGGGCAATATTGCTGGTCTCTCGTCCCTAGGGGACCTTCCCCTACAAAGGTGACATACTAACATTTCCATAAACCTTGGATCCTTCCTCCTACAACTGGCAACTGGCCATTGACCTATTAGGTTAGGGGTATTCCAAAATGTGGGAAACAGAGTCCCATGTTTTCCAGGTGTCCCTGGGGTGACATGGTACCAACCCCATTGATGTCTAGACAGGTAAAAATTTAAGTTTTCCAAATCTTTGTAGCCTCTCTCATGTCTCCTAGAGACAGAGCAGACAAAGGAAGTCCTTTGTCAATCCACAGCAATTCCTAAGGAATTGTGCCAGAGCTCCCAAGAGCTCCAAACAATGACTGCAGTGTCCACTACAAGATAAAGAAAGAAAAAGTCTTTTACCTTGTCCAGAGTTAAGTCCACTCACATACACTATTTCCCAGCTTCAAATTTTGCCCTGTTTAACAAATCCTATCTTCTGTCAATGGCTGTTGATATTTCTCTTCTAAGTTCCAGAAATCAGTCCCATTATGAATTTGGGATCAGTGACTAAGGATCCAGGCTAGGCTTAAGGGGACAGGTATCCATGGCCATTAGCTCAGTGGTTGGGATCCACCACAGATCCAACAATTTGATTAAGTTAAAAGTTCTCCCTATATTCTGCATGAGCAAGAGGAGCTGGTTCTCATCTCTGGAAGATAAAAGTCTGGTTTCTATGGCTATCATAAGGAAATAGGCAGACCCAAAGCTCAGGGAAAGCCCCATGAGAGTTTCCCAAAGTAATTCCCAAAGTAATTAATGTAAGAAAAGTCATGCAGTTACAATGCACTGGATTCAGAATTTGTGTCCCATTCAGTGGAAGTCCCCTCCTCAAAAGTAATTTGAGGTCTCCCCATCTTCAACTGTCCACTCGGATAAAGGTGGTGCCACAGGTCTTTTTGTTCTGGTATGGTGTGTCCAGCCTCGTTCCTGGGTACGAATAGCAGTGTCTGAGAGGTCAGTATTATCTGGTAGGGTCCGTCAGGGTCCGTCCCAGCACAGAGTCAGCTTCTCATCCTTCCAGGAACGGATCAACACCCAATCTCCACCTAAATTTTATGAACAGGGAAACCTAGAGGAGTCTGAACTATTAACCCTTTTGTTGAAGTCCTTGTAAATGTCTTAGCAATGATTTAACATCTCTTAAGAAATAAATCCTTTGTCTCTAAGATAGGGTCCCAGTTTCCCATAGGACAAGCCTGGAAAGGATGATGTACAATAATTCCTAAGGTGAAAGCCCAATTTCTCTACGTGGCTTGGTTCTGATTCTGGCCAGAGCAAGAGGAAGACATTTAGTCCAAGGTAGTTGGGTCTATAAACATAATTTAGTCAGTTGCCCTTTTATTTCCTGATTCATCCTCTCTACTTTCCCAGAAGAGGGAGGATGCCAAGGGGTGTGGAGATCCCAAGTGATTTCTAAAGCCCTGATCACATTCTGCAACACCTGGGCAGAAAAATGTGTTCCCTGATCCGAGTCTATCCTCTCCACTATTCCATATCTAGGAATAATTTGTTCTAATAAGACCTTACTGTCCAGGCAGTTGCTCGGGCTGAGGGGAATGCCTCCACCCATGAAGTCAGATGGTCCACTATGACCAGCAAGTATTTGAGGCAACCCCCTGGTGGCAGCTCAGTGAAGTCCACCTGGATGCTTTGGAATGGTCTGATTCCCAGAAGTTGTCCCCCTTCTGGGATCTGGCATTGAGCAGCCTTATTAGTCCTTCTACAAACGAGACAGCCATCCACCAGTTGTCAGACCATTGTATATAGGCCAGGGGTAACATACCTTGTCAGCACAGCATCACACAGGTTTTGGACATCCCAGAGACTGCCCTAGTGCAGTTGCTGAAGGACCTGCCTCATATTTGCTTTGGTCAGTACCTCTCTGCCATCAGTAAGAGCAATCATCCTTCCAAGTTCCCAACTGCTCCGAGAGTCGAGGCCTTCTCTTTTTCCTTCGGGGTAAAGCTGGGACAGGGTAGACTAGGGGGAAGTACAGGTATCAGAGCCATCATATGAGAAATCTCCTGGTCTCCAACTCCCTTGGCTCCCTCATCTGCTAATCTATTTCCCCTTGCCTCCAAAGAGTTTCCCATCTGATGTCCTTTTATATGTATTACTGCTACATTTCTAGGGGCCGGAATGTTTTCCAGTACCTCTCTAACTAGTGTATAATGGACCAGTTCTTTACCTTTACTATTTACAAATCCTCTTTCCTCCCAAATCCTTCCAAATACATGCACCACACCCCAAGCATATTTTGAATCAGTGTATATATATTCCTATATCGGTCCCTCAATAACTTCAATGTTTGATTTAAGGCATACGTTCACAAGTTTGAGCTAAACAATGGGCAGGTAGACTGCCCCTGGTAACAGTGGAAGTCCTATCTCCATCTACAATAGCAAGCCCATTTTTCCTTTTCCAATCTACCCTCTAGAGGATCCATCTATAAACCAATTTACTCCCCCAGGCATTGGGGAGTCTTATGAATCCTCTTACTTTCATTTGAAAATCGATTTAACACTAAACAACATTATTCCTCTGCAAGGTGGTTCTGTTCCAATTAATTAATTTATCTCCCAAGGGACTATCTACCAGTATTTTCTGATCATTTTTCTCATTTCTCTCCATGAGGGCTGGCTGGGACTGGGCCACACCCATTGAATTTGGACGGAATCTAAATTCCAAAACACCCAAACATGCCAATTGTCGCCAATTGACTCCAGTCACCCTAGGAGACCTAGCCAAGCCTATCCTGTCCAGAGACCCAGAATTTAAGACTCCAGGCCTCACAGGCTCCTGTCCAGAGACCCCTCCAAAGTTTATGACTCAAGGGTCTCACAGGGGGCTTACCTCTGGGTTGTTGCACAACAAATTGCTTGACTGATACCTGTCCTCCACCAACGAGTCGGGATTTCTACCTTTTACCGCGGAGTTTCTCCCTTTGCTTTGCTCTGAATTTCTCCACTTTGGGCCCACTTTATCTTGGGGAGTAAGGAGAAGCCCTGGATGCTGGTGGGCTGCCTAAATCAGGGCAGGGCACCATCCCACCAGCACCCCAAGGGTTCATCTACTCACCACAAGTAGTGTAATCCCGGAAGAGCCCCCAAGACTGTGTGGGTCAGAAACCATTAATAATAATTAAAAAAAAAAAACTGGATAGATCTCTAGATGCAAAGCAAAGTTTATTATATGTTCTCAGGAGAATGGGGCGTCAACCCATCTAGCAGTCAATCGAAGGGAGGAAGCACCGTAGGGGGCAGGGTCTATGCTTTTAATCCCTAATGCAAATTCCCCCTCCCACCACTGACCCTCATCCTTATTGGCTGAGGATCTTACATTCTAAATGGGCGAACTACCCAAGAAATTGAACTTGATCAATAAGTACATAGTTGCCCATATTTGGCTGAAATAGGGAGGATAACAAGAAGGGGGCTTAAGTATGTCCTTAGGGGGATAACAGGGAGGGGGCTTTAAGTATGTACTTAAGAGGATGGCAGGGAGGAGACTTTATGCCCTTAGGAGAATAGCAGGGAGGAGACACTTTAAGTATGCCCTTGACTTAAAGTCTTTCAGGCCTACTTAAACTTTGAAATAGATGAAGCCTTACTCGATTTTCACAACTATCTTGAAAGATGTCACCTTATCTCATTCACAACTGTAATGCCGGAGAAACTGAGGCAAGATAGAGATTAGAAAGTATTTAATATTTTATCTAAAAGGGAGAGATTTACTGGGACCAAATGGATCCTTGGTTTGGTCCCAGGGCTGAATGAGATTATCATCTCCAAGAATCCAGCAAACAATGTGAGTTCTCAATGAATATATACATGTGGCTCAGACACAGGGGGTAGACAGAGGCAGAGGTGGAGTCAGGGTGCTGAAAGTAGGAATAGGACTCTGACAATCCGGTTCTGACAGGTTGAGGGGAACCATGGGAGATAGGGATGACATAATGGGGAGAGGCACCCTAGAAATGGAGAGAGGCATCTTGAAAGACAGTATCTGACATTCTGATAGATGGGATTGGGGAGAGGCATTTTGATATTCAAATATTATGATGATTAAGAGGGAGAAGTGGTTGCAGGATTGACCAGAACAATTAGGTCACAATTCAGGGAAACTGAGGCAGGACAATTTAGGGAGACTGAGTCAGGATAATTAGGGAAACTGAGTCAGGACAATGAAAAAGAACTGTGGCATAACAGAACCAGGCTCAAAGTTAGAAAGACTCTAATGTAAGTCTTAGGAGTTGCATGATGGGACACTGCTCTGTGCATGTGTGTGTGTGTATGTGTGTGTGTGTGTGTGTGTGTGTGTGTGTGTGTGTGTGTGTGTGTGAACAACTTTTCCCCAAGAAAGATAAGATAAACTAAGTTATTTCCCAAGCTGAATGACTCTACTCTTTTCATGAGAGACAAAGAAGGGGTCAGGTTTTGGCAGCTCAGGAATCTTACAAAGATGGGAGGGGGAGGGGGCACAGAACTGAAAATTCAGGAATCTAGGAATAGGAATACACCCAATTCCAAACTTGTCTTGTAGAAGTCAAGAAGGGAAAGTCCCAACTATCTGTGACTTGAGCTCAATCTGGGGGAGACTGTACCACATGATATAAAGTACCTGAGTGTGGTGATCTTGTTCTTTTAAAATAGGTAGAATAGTTCTCTCTGGGGAGAAGGTAGGCTTCTAGGGGGAGGTTTTCTTGGAGGCAGCCTTAGTATCAGGTCAATAATTACCCCAAATGCAGTCAGTTGGTAAAAATACAAACATTTATTTTCTCCTTCCAAAATAGCCTGGTTAGTTAAGGCCTATCTCTCTGCTTGGTTCCAAGAGCTCTTGCGAATGTCTCCAAATCCAAAGGTTTTGTCCTTCAGCCTCTGCCTCTTCTTTCTTCAGCCTCCAGCCAGCTCCACTCGTCATGTAATTCTGGTGAAATCTCGACTCATAGCTTCTTCCTCTGAAAATTCTTCTTCCACCAGCAGCCAGCCAAGTGGAAAAATATTCTAGTGAATTTCTCTTGCCTCAGAGAGAGGGCTTCTGCCATAATTCAGCTGAAATCCGACCAAGAGCCTCTGTCTGTTTCTTTTATACAAGAGGGAGGAATTGTGGGATATGAGAGAGAGGGATTATGGGTTTTCTCCCATAGTGCTCTCTGGCCCTAAGAGCTTCAAGGGAGGTGTGAATTCATAAAGTTACAAAGTTTACTTTGTGAATCTGGCATACTTGTGAACTCCAATGAGTAAAGGTGTAAACACAAGCATTGTACAAATTAGTTCTACTTACTACCTTGTTTCAGGTTCTGGCCCAAAACATCTTGTAAGATCAGTCAATAATCTATCAACTCTAATGAGTTAGCAGTTTGGAAAGATTCCAACACCTGAGGAGTTTTACAAAAAGGTAGGGTGCATGAGATTGCACAAGGAATCTGGTCTGTGGATGGGGTAGGGTGGAGTGACTGGAAACAGTGGGAGGAGGGCTTTTCTTTCTTCCCTCCCCTTCTAGCCTTTTTAAGATTCCTGCTGCTGGGAGTTACAGCTAGTTAGAGAGAGAGAATTTAGAAATTAAATGCTAAAATCCCAGGTCTGGAACAGGAAGAAATCCTGGGGGTTTTCAAGGTGTCCCCAGTCATCTAGCCAGTGAATGACAAAATCAAGATCACAGCCCACTTTTCCTGACATCCTGGATTATTCTCTCTTCCTTGCCCTCATTAGCTTCCTTTTCCTTGCCCAAGGTACTCAACATGTTTATGGCTCATGCACTGGAGTGTACGGAGGACTTTATAAAGTGGATGGAGAGTGCTGTTACCCCTGTGATCCAGGTAAGTGAGAGAATTTCTTACTCAAAAACAAATCATTCTCTTACTCTGATAAATGGCTGCCTCTTCCAAGCTCTCTTCTTTTCTTCACGAGTCCATTCAAATGATAGACTAATAGAATCTCAGAGCTTAAAGGGACCATGAAGTAGGGAGGGGGTGTTCTCAGAATTTAGAGGAATGATGGAGGTGCAATAAGAAGGCAAACAATTTGATTTTAGGCATAAAAATGTGTGTGTATGTGTGTCTGTGTGTAGTTATGTAAAACATTTCCACATTAGTCATGATGTAAAGGAAAATGAACCAAAAACCAAACCAGAAAAATAAAGTTTAAAAAAAAAAAGTGCTTCAATGTGAATTCAGATTACATCAGTTCTTTCTCTGGGGAGAGAGAACATTTTTATCATAAGTCCTTCACAGTTGTCTTGGACTAAAAATACCTAAGTCATGCTCAGTTAATCATGTTACATTATTGTTTTTACTGTGTACAATGTCTTCATTTTGTATCACTTTGAATGGGACTGATTGGGTGAATATTGTTCAGTTTGAGACTAAGTCACAGGATCTCTATTCCCACAGCCAAGTCAGACCCTCAGGAAGTTACAGGAAGTGATGTTGACAAGGGGAAAACTATGTCCCCTTTAATCTGTAAAATAATCCCTCTGAAATTGTCTCCTTTGATTCAGGGTCTTCCAAACTCTAGAGAGGCTAGGAGAAGGAATATTTATATTTTCTGGACTGGGCCTTTCTAATACAAATCACTACCTCCCCTCCCCGCATTGATCTTTTGGGAAGCCAGATCCAGGAAGCCTTCAAGGTGATTTTCATTCATTTGGCAGATCTGGGTCTGATATTGAATGGCTTGAAACTCCAAGTAACTAGGCCTGGGGGCAATTGGCAACCTGAGCCTCAGACTTCTTGACCTACTTCCTGACTAGAAAAGCAATGTAGAAGATGGGCTGAAGCATGAATACTTCTGAGAAACCCTTCTTTCCTTTGACTCTTCCTTATTTCCTATATGGCCAGTCAACAGTGAGCAGCTTCCCCCTCCAACCTCTCACTCCACTCTCCAGAAGGAAGACTTGGTTACAGAAAAGTCCTTCTATAAATGATAATTCTAAACTCCATATTTTTTGCAGAAATCCAGAGTGGGAATTATGTCAAGGGATTTCTCCTTTTGGCATAGCTACCAACCAGGACTCTTGCCCGCTGTGAAGACATTCTTTTCTCAGTGATAACCCTTTTAATTTCTCTGCCAGGATTTCTCTGCTAGGACCTCTTGTCACTCAGAAATCTGCCTTCCTAGCAAAGCTGACTCCTCAGTGCCAATAAAACTTGCTCTTTTGCCACTAATATTTCAAGTTCATGAATTATTTCACATTGAACCTGCACCTCTGACTAAAAAGGGGATTCCCACAACTCTATGCACTGCCACTAGAACAGCATCAACATGATCCACCGGAAGCAGACAGCATTGGTCAAGGATAATTGGGTCCTTTTAGTCTATCCAAAAGGCTCAGGTAGTTTGCTTTTTAAACCCAAAAAGCCAGATGCTGGTCAGGTTCCACAAGCATATGGTGGGAACTGGAATGGCTCCTAGATGTATGTATCTGGACCTCTCACTGCAGAGACTAAATAAATGCTTTCTCTTTGTAACTCAAGATGTCTCTGATTAGTTCATTTTGGGATGGGGTCTAGTACCCATTTCACACAAAGTTCATGTAAGTCTTTCCAGGTTCTTCTGGGGGTAATCCTGCTCATCATTTCTTTTTTTTCTTTTTAATTTATTTTCCTAAAAAAAAAAAAAACAGAATAAGAAAAATGAAAAATAGAAAAAGAATACAAAACAAAAGAGAACATTGTCATGTGCCCAGAAGAACATAAAGGAGAATTCAAAATATGTAACAAATTACTAAATCTAAGTACATACATATACATGTATGTATATGTATATATACTTTATCAAGTTTAATTCTTTAATTCTACTTTTAACCATATACACTGTATCAAGAAAGTAGAGCTGGAAGGTAGAGCTCTTAGTTTGGGGTTCCTGGTAAGAGAGTAGAGAGGTGAGGCCAGGCACCATTCACCCCACCCTAGCATAAGAGGTGCTTACATTAATGCATCTTATTTTTTAAAAATGATCTTCCAAAGTAGAAAGAATCCCACCATAGAAATTTACTATGGGAACAGAGAAGATTGACATCCATCTTCAGGGCACTGAAGGAAAAAGAGCTTCTTCTGCCCCAAAGAGTAACTTGAAATGGCTCACTACTCTGAAAGAATTTATAGAACACAAGAAATAATGAAACAAATTCTAAACAATTTTTTTTTTAGTATATGTGCTGCCAAAACAAGTACTTCCTTTATTTATTTTTAGATATCGACCCATTGTATTTTAATCAGATCTGTGCCTTCTGTCTATCTATACTCCTTCTAACAGCACAAATCCTGAGAAATTTCTGAGTTACAAATATCATTATGCTATGAAGGAATGTAAGCAGTTTAACCTTATTTGGTCCTTTAAGATGATCCTTTCCTATTTAACTTTTTATGTCTTTCTTGAGTCTTACATGAAAATCAATTTTTTTTTTTTCTATTCAGCTCCGGCCTTTTCCCCAAGAATACTAAAAAGTCCCCTATTCATTAAATATCCACTTTCTTCTAAATACTTATACTCAGTTTTTTTCTGGGTAAATCATTCTTAGTTGTAATCCTAGCCCTTTTGTCCTCCAGAATATCTTATTTAATATAGAAGCTGCTAAATTTTGTATTATCTAAATTGTATCTCTGGCTGCTTAACATATTTTCTCCTTGACCTTGGAGATCTGGAATGTTACTATATATTCTGTGTTATTATTTGTTTTATTTGTTTTTCTGATTATACATGTATATTAGCTTTTTAAATGCATACTTTATGAATTTTGTTGGGAGAGAAAAATCAGAACAAAAGGGAAAAACCATGAGAGAGAAAAAAAAAGTGAACATAGCATGTGCTGATTTACATTCAGTCTCCATAGTTCTAGATACAAATGGTTCTGCTTGTTTCACTTAACATCAGTTCATGTAAATCTTTTCAGGCCTTTCTAAAATCAGCTTGTCCATCACTTTTTATAGAACAGTAATATTCCATTATCTTCATATACTACAACTTATTCAGACATTGTCCAATTGTTGGACATGTCCTCATTTTTCAATTTTTTGCTATTACGAAAAGAACTGCTACACACATTTTTGTACATGTGAGGTTTTTTCCCCTACTTTATTTCCTTGAGATACAAACTCAGTAATGGTACTGCTAGGTAAAAGGATATGCATACAGTTTGATACCCTTTGACATAATTCTAAATTGCTCTCTAGATGGTTGGG
Organism: Antechinus stuartii; assembly: GCA_016696395.1. Lineage (NCBI taxonomy): Eukaryota > Metazoa > Chordata > Mammalia > Dasyuromorphia > Dasyuridae > Antechinus > Antechinus stuartii. The sequence continues at coordinate 807,608 of MU176946.1, forward strand.
TCATTTCTACCATAATATTCTGAGAATTATCATTTTGGGACCTGTTAAGAAGGTGATTAATGGTTCCTGTCCATTTTTATTTTATCCCTAGTTCTAGAATATCAGCAATGTTTCCCCTAATAATTTCTTGAAAGATGATATTTACTCATTTTATTCTCCCAGCAGCCATACAAATGCAGGCCCTTTCACCCTCTCCATTATTTAATTATGAGTCAGACAGAAATTATGTAACTTCCCTGTGGTTATACAACAAATATCCGGGACTGGATTTGAACTCAGGTCTTCATGAATCTGAGCCTGGTGTTCTATCTACTGCAATCACCTAGCTGTGTTATTTCATCTGACTTCTCACACTTCCCTATTCCAATCAAATTGGCCACCTAGCTGCCTTAGAGACTGATGCCATTCCCAAATCTCTAAATTTTTGCATTATCAGAGATCCTTTTTGTTTGGAATACTCCCCATGACTCTTAATGTAATTCCTAAGTCCCTTCAATGTATAACTCAGACACCACTTTCTCCATAAGGTCTTTTACTGATTCTCTCTCCTCTTCAAAACATTATTTATCTTTAATATTGTTTTTTTATATTCTGAATTCCAAATCCTTTTTCTCTCTCAGGCCTGCCCCAATCCCATGAGATGGTAGGCAATATGGACTTAATTATACATATGAAGTCACATAAAACATTTCCATATTACTCATGTTTCAAAAAACAAAGTAAAAAATACTATTTTTTATTTTTCACTCAGAATTTATCTGATTTCCTCTCTTTCTCTGGACATGTGTCTCTCTCCTTCCTCCTCCTCCCTTTCTCTCTCTCTTTCTCTCTTTGTCTCTGTGCATGTGTGTATGTCTGTCTTTCTCTGTCTCTGTCTCTCTCTGTCTTTGAGATCCCTTCCAGTTTTGACCCAGTTCCTGGGTTTAAATTGAGGGATGGATGTGCACCCTCCTAATTTTTATAATAAACCATCCTAAGTTTCATAGGTAGCCCTTGAGAGCTTCCTGAATCTTGTCTAGGGTGCTCATGTGGTGTTATGAAGGGGAAATGAGATTGGAGAGTAGTGGCTTCTGCAAGGAGGTGTCCTGTGTCTTGTTCTTGATGCTGACTCTTTGTTATCTTTAGGTTACAGACGTGTCGGGCCATGTAACATAACGAGAGGGACCAGGTGTTTATCTTGTGATCCTGAGACCTACACCACACACAAGCATGTCCTGAACAAGTGTCACCTATGTAAAGTCTGTGACTCTGGTAAGAAATTCTTCAGGGTCCTTAGGGTCAACTAGGACTGTGGATCTTACTCAGAGTTTGTCCTATGATGGGTACTGTAGCTTCCCTGGGAAAGGAAAAGCTGGGTTCAGTGGAAGTTAAAAGTCTTGGATTTACCAGACAAAATGGGATAGGAGTGATGTCTACAGCCCAGTGAACATGAGGTAGATCAAAAAAAGAGACAGTGAGAATGCTTTGCTAGCAGTTGGGCGAATGGGATTTAATTCCAGACTTTTCCTTCTATGGCCTTGGACAAGTCATGCCCACTCTTTGGACATCAGTTTGCATATCTATAACATGAGGAGCTTAGACTACTTCCTAAGATCCTAGAGCATAGTGTTGTTGTTTTTTTTAATAATACTTTTTATTATCAAAACATAAGCATGGATAATTTTTCAACAATGACTCTTGCATAGTCTTGTGTTTCAGATTTTCTCTCCTTCCCTCCACCTCCTCCCTAGATGGCAAACAATTCAATATATGTTATGAATGTTAAGATATATGTTAAATCCAATATATGTAAACATAGTTATACAGTTCTCTTGCTGCATAAAAAAATCAGATCAAAAAGGAAAGAAAATGAGTAAAAAAAAAACAAAATACAAGTGCACAACAATAAAAAGAATGAAAATGCTATGTTGGGAACCACTCTCAGTTCCCACAGTCCTCTTTTGGGGGGCAGATGGCTCTCTTCATCACAAGATCATTGGAACAGGCATCAACCATCTTGTTGTTGGAAAGAGTCACATTCATCAGAACTGATCATCACATAATATTGATGTTGCCATATATAAGGATCTCCTGGTTATTATAGCATGGCATTTCACATTTAGGAAGCACAAGGTAGTTTATTCACACTCTCTTACACAATCCTAGAACATCCAAATTGGGAAGAACCTAGGAAAGAGTGCTTAAAATGTCTAGGATTCTGAAGAGGCTTATCAGCAGAACTGGTCCTCAGGAACTTGTGAAAGAGGCTGAGCTAGGCCCTAGAACCCTTCCAGCTCCTTAAATATGCATGTCTACACTTTTCTGATTCCTAGCCATAAGAGTAGGAGAGTTATCTCAAGACCCGTGTTTCCTCCTGCTGGTCCAAAATCTCTCCCTGTAACTCCCAGCTGGGCTCATCTTCCCTAGCAGTGTCCTAGTTTTTCAAATTCCTTCTCCATCTTTCTACTCTCTTCTGATCATTCTCTTGCTATCTTCCAGGGAGATATTATGTTAAAAAATTAATTCATGTTAGATTGTGAATCACTGCTAATATTGCCCTGTCTTAGAGTTTTGAATGAATTTTTAAAGCTGGATTTTCACCAGTAATAGGAGGATGCTTTTCAAGAACAAAGACCATCTCCTCCCCTTGGTCCTACCCCATTTTGCCCCTGGATCCCAATGGGTCAGTGCTACAGGTTGGAGAAGAGCATATGTATCCTTTGGTGGGGGCGGGGAGGGGTAGAAAAAAGGCAGAAGAGTGCTAAGTGATGGAGCAGGTCTTTCTGCTCTCTCACCTACTTTAGCTCTAAATATTCTGAAATTTGGACTTCTCTATTTGAACAGACTGTTCTGCATAATAGGGAGATCATCTTAAACATGTCAAAACTCCTGGTTCTTTTTGCTCCCCCATTTCTCCTTTTTTGCTTCTCCCATAATCCAGGATTGTTCACCTGCTTCCCTCAGAGTATCTCCTCTCCTTAGAATGTATGGAAAGGATTAATAGGTAACAGACCCAGAGCTGAAAAAGACCAGAGAGGTCATCTCCTCCAGGACCCTCATTTTACTGAAGAATCCCCTGATCCCAGGAAAGTTTGGACCTGACCCAAGTCACAAAGCAATAAAGAGCAGAGCCAGGATTTAACCCCAGGTCCCACGATGGCAAGTTAACTCTTTGCTCAGAGCTTTTCATCTTTCCCTCCTCCTTTCTCAGGCACATCCCTTTTTAGAGTTTGAAAAGGTTTTCACCCCCAATATTGCCACCAGGTGATGCATAAGAAAGAGTCCTAGCTTAGAAGTTAGAGGTGTTGGGTTCAAAACTTAGCTCTTCCATTTATTATTTGTATGATTGGGCAAGCCAATCAGTAAACATCCAATAGGCACATACTATGTGTTAAGCCTTGGACTAAGTGCTGGGAATACCTAAAAAGACTTTGAGAATCTAATGGGGTACACACTATGATGGCGCTCTGTACAAACACGGTATAGGCAGGATGGTGAATTAGAAATTATCTTAGAAGGAAGGCACTAGCATTGAGGGAAATCAGGAAAAAGTAATTTACCTCTCTGGGCTTCCATTTCCTCATCTCTAAAGCAGGAGGGTTCAATGTAATGACAAGTCAGGTTCCATCAGGCTCTAAATGTCTTCTCTCTACATTTGGCTGGGAGGTTTGGGCTCTAGTAGCTGCTGGTACAGTGCATAGAATGCTGGATCTGGAGTCAGCAAGACTTGAGTTCAAATATAACCTCAGAAACTTCTAATTTTGTAACCTTGGATATCACTTGCCCTTAGTCTGCCTCCACTGTTAAGTAAAAGACAGGAATAACATCTACCTCTCAGGATTGTTATATAGCACAGTGCCTGGTACATTGAGGTATATGCACTAAAGAATGCTTCTTTCCTTCCCCCTATTCCTTACTTCTTGACACTTCTCAATGACTCTGTGTTACCTTGAGAAAGCCTTTTTCCCAGCTGGACCTCAATGGCTGCATCTGAACAGTGTATATTTTCCTAAGGGTCTGTTAGACTTGCCTGAGATTATGATGAACCCAGATGGTTTGGTATAGTTGAACATCCAACTCACAGACATGTGAATCTGGAGAATGGAGCCAGCCCCTACTCACAGAACGATAAATGACTGGTCCCAAATGTCTTCAACCTGTGTCACCCTGTAGTTCACCACAGCAGTTCCTTTCTTCTTCAGTTCTCTTATGGACTTACAAGCTCCTACAAGGCTTGTAGATTTTGTGGTTTTTTCCTGAATATACCCTTTTCTCTCCTCTGACACAGCAGACCCTCTTCCCCTCACAAGTAGAGTGTTGCAATAAATGCTGTGAAGGTGTCTGCTTCTCTCTAATCTTCCCCCACTCCAATCTATCCTCCATTCAGCTACCAAAATTATTTTCCTAAATCATGAGTCCAAACATGTCACTATCTAACTCAATAAACTTCAATGACTCCCTCTCATCTCTAGGAACAAAACTGAAATTTTAAAAGTCCTCCATAACCTAGCCCCTTACGACTTTTACAATTCTATTGCATCTTATATCCTGTCCTATTTCATATACACTCTGTGAGCCAGGGACAATGGACTCTGTGGTTTTCCTAGCTGGGAATTTTCCCTCATGGCTGTATGCTCGCCTCCACCTTCTGTCTTTTTTATCTTCCTTAAAATCCTAACTAAAAGCCCACCTTTGCAAGAGATCAATCTCCTTCTCAAGTGTAGGGCCTTTCCTCTCTTGATCATCTCCAATTTATCTTACGTGGCTCTTGTTTCTACATACTAGTTTGCATGCCTTGGACTGTGATCTTCTTGAAAGCAGGAATTATCTTTTATCTTTTTTTGTTATGTGTGCTTGGAATGTAGTAGGTCCTGAATAAATGATAATTGACTGACCTGTCTCTTGCTTCCTTTTCTTCTTTCTTTCAGAGCTCGGTTTGGTGACCAGAAGGGAATGTTCATCTACTTCCAACACTGTATGTGGCTGTTCTCCAGGTTATTTCTGCACTGATATGAAAGATGATGACTGTAAGCAGTGTATGCCTCATCAAGTTTGCAGCCCTGGCCAATATGTAAAGGCTAAAGGTGAGCCTGCTCTGTCACCATACTATCTCAAAGAGTATTTGTGGCAGCCTGAGAAATTCCCATCCTTTCCTCAGTTCTGTCTGCCTTCCTAGAACCAGTAGTACAATGGGACAATGCTTGGATCTGGTGTGAGAGGATAAGGGATCAAAACTAACTTTTGTGCCTACTGTTCATGCGATGCTGAGTTTCCTTGACCTCTCTGGTCCTCAGTTTTCTTATCTATAGAAAAAAGGGATAATACAGGACATAGAAGACCTCTGAGGTCTCTGAGGTTTTACCAGGTAGTCAAAAAAAGCACATTCACTCATAGACCATGTCCAAAGAGCATATATGTCTCCTTCAGCACCTTGTGTCCATCACTTCTTTGTTAGGAGATGAGTAGCATGTTTCATCATGAGTTCTTTGGAATTGTAGCTGGTTATTCCATTAATTTGAGTTCTTAAGTCTCTCTAAGTTGGTCATCTTTACAAAGTTGTTGCTACTGTGTAAGTTGTTCCCCTGGTTCTGCTCTCTTCTCTCTGTAACAATTCATACAAGTTTTCCCATGTTTCATAGAAATCATCCACTTTATCATTTCTTATGTTGTAATAGTATTTCTTTAAATTCATGTAACACAATTTATTTAACCATTCCCTGACTGGTGGACATACCTTCAGTTTCCAATACTTTATAGAAAAAAAAATGTTGGCTATAAATATTTGTATATATATTGGCCTTCTTACTCTTTTTCTGAACTCTTTGGGAATATAGGTTCAGAAGTAGTATCAGTGAGTCAAAAGAGTTGCACAGCTTAGGAACTTTGGGGATGTAGTTCCAATTTTTAAAAAAATATCCAGACCAAGTCACAGCTCCACCAACAGTACATCAATATATCTGGGTTTTTCACAGTCGCTCCATCATTTCCTATTTTCTTTTTTTGTCTTCCATGTCAATCTGATGGGTATAAGATGAAACCTCAGAGTTACTTTAATTTGTGTTTCTCTAATTATTAAAGATTCACAGCAGGGGTCCTCAAACTTTTAAAATAGGGGGCCAGTTCACTGTCCCTCAGACTGTTGGAGGGCCAGACTAGAATAAAAACAAAAACTTTGTTTTGTGGGCTTTTAAATAAAGAAACTGCATAGCCCTGGGTGAGGGGGATAATCATCCTCAGCTGCTGCATCTGGCCCGTGGGCCATAGTTTGAGGACCCCTGATTAGAGCATTTCAAAAACATGGCTATTAATAACTTAGATTTCTTCCTTTGAAAACTGCTATCATTTGGAAAATGGCTCTTGTTCTTATACATTTGAATATATACTATAGATAATACATATATATATACATATATATAATATATATACACATTATGTATAAATATACATTCATATATACATGTATGTATAATGTATGATATAGATCTAAATATAAAATGAAAATGAGACTTTTACCAGAAAAATTTGCTGCAAAAATTTTCTATGTTCCCTTCCCGTTACTTGCTTCCTCTCTAATTTTATTTTTTGATCAAAATTTTATTGAAAGACCATTTTCATACATTATCTTTTACAATCATTTTAAAAAATACATTTGATGTGCTATTCTCCAATTGATAAATTGCCAAAGGATATGGACAGACAATTTTCAGATAAAGAAATTAAACCCATTTTTAATCACATGAAAAAGGTGCTCTAAATCACTATTGATCAGAGAAATTCAAATCAAAACAACTACTCTGAGATACTACTACACACTTCTCAGATTGGCTAAGATTACAGGAAAAGATAATGAAGGATGTTGGAAGGGATGTGGGAAAACTGGGACACTAATACATTGTTGGTGGAACTGTGAACTGGTTCACCCATTCTGGAGAGCAATTTGGAACGATGCTCAAAAAGTTATCAAACTGTGCATATCCTTTGACCCAGCAGTGTTTTTACTACTATTCCAAAGAGATCATAAAGGAGAGAAAGGGACCCACATGTGCAAAAATATTTGTGGCAGCCCCTTTTATAGTGGCAAGAAAGTGGAAACTGAGTGGAAACAGGTGAAGAATGGCTGAAGTTATAGTATATGAATGTTATGGAATATTATTATTCTATAAGAAATGATCAGCAGGATGATTTTAGAGAGGCCTGGAGAGACTTACATGAACTAATGTTGAGTGAAGTGAGCAGAACCAGGAGACTATTGTACACAACAACAGCAAGGTTATACAATGATCAATTCTGACTGATGTGGCTTTTTCCAACAATAAGATGACTGAGGCCAATTCCAATGATCTTGTGATGAAGAGAGCCATCTGCACCCAGAGAGAGGACTGTGGGAACTGGATGGGGATCACAACATAACATTCTCAAAATTTTTTGTTGTTATTCACTTGCATTTTGTTTTCTTACACATTTTCTTTCCTTTTTCATCTGATTTTTCTTGTGCAGCAAGAGAATTGTATGAATATGTTTACATATATTGAATTTAACAATATTTTAATATGTACCACATATATTGAATTACTTGCCATCTAGGGGAGGGGATGGGGAAGGAGGAGAAAATTTGAAACACAAGGCTATGCAAGGGTCAGTGTTGTTGAATTATTGTGCATATGTTTTGAAAATAAAAAGCTTTAATAAAAATAAATTTAAAAAGAAAAAATGCTATGCTTTACATATTACTGCCTTTAAGTAGAAAAGATGAAATATACCTTTATAGATACATTGTTGCACTTGAGCATATCATAATTTCTCACTTCAGCACTTAAAAAACAAATTGCAACATAGTCTGTTTACATTTCCATATGCAATATTGATTAGTACTTAAAGACATGGTGGATGGCTCAAACGTCACCAAAAACTCAAACCCTAATAAGAGGAAGCATGAAGGTCCTGCGACTCAATTTAGTGTCTACCGCTAGGAATGGTTTTGACAACTTTTTATTCACAGTACTTCAGATGCAAAATATCCTATTCTGTAGGTGTTCATAAAATCCACACTTTCATACACACACACAATGTAGAACACACAAGTGTTTACTGAAGTTCAAGGAAATGCAGACATGATTCATGAAGACTTAAAACCCACTACCTGTAATCTAACATAGGTAGGACAGTCTCCAACCTGCCTGAAAAACATGCAACATAAAATTAAATTTCTGTAAGAACTGAAATCCATAGGCAAGTTTTCCTTTCTGTTTGTGCAAAACCTTTTAAATTTTATACAATGAACACTAACCTTTTTAGTGTCTTGGATCATTCATCTTTGTTGTTTGGCCATAAAGTCTTTGCCTATAATAGATCTGATTGGCAATTTCCTCACTGCTCCACTTATTGGTTTATGATACACCCCTGGGTTCCTGAAAGTGATCCACAAAGACTTCAATTTGAAGCAAATAATACTTAGTTGGAGGCTTCTAAAATAGGACCAGAACTCTGGCTTTCTGGAGGTCAGCCTAGTTAAGTACAGAGGAGTTCAGTCCTTTAGAGGCTTCAAAGGATGGATGTTTCAGACACAACTCTAAAAGATCATCTGCTTAAATTGAAGGGGATGACAATCTGCATTTGTACAGAGAGGAAGCAAACTGCCCAAATTGAAGATCTTTCAAATACCGATGAAGAAATCTGTGTCCAATTAAGTCACTTACTTGACTTTTTGGGTCTCAGTTTTCTCTCCTGTCAAATGAGACAGCTGGACCCCATAATCTCTAAGGTCCCTTCTACCTCTAAAGTCAGGGGTCCTAGAAGTAGGAAAAGTTATTTGTATACTTACAGATAGTTAAATAATAATAAGTAAACAAGCATCAATTATATTTCAGATTTACACATGTTATCTGGAATGTAGATGCTATCATTATTCCTCTTTTATAGTAGCAGACACAGGTAAACAGAGATTAAGTGACTTGCTCAGAATTGAACTAAAATTTTCTCGACTCCAAGACCAGTTCTCTATCCACTGAGAGACTTCAATATTCTACTTCATCCTTAATCTCCAGCTTCTGTGAAGATATGGGGGATTATGGGTATGGAACATTACAAAAAAGTTACACTTTTTTGATTTGCTGCTTCATTTGAGGAACTTTTTTTTTTCTTTTTAAGGATTATATATTATAAGAGATGACTCACTGGGTAAGCTAAAGTTGTCACAGGCATGACGGAATCAGTTAGAACTCTTCACCCAAGAGCTGATTGTTAAATTTTCAATGTGAGCATTAGCACTTCAAAAATAATGAAAGAGGATAAATCAGAGCTTAATTTATTATTTTGTTAGTTGCTTAGTTTTGAGAAAGTGATGGGGAAAATTTTAGTAATGTTGGTTAAACATAAAAGACATTAAAATGTGCCATTTTCTTTTTCTTTTTTTCTTTTTTTTTTTTTTTTTTGGCTTTAAAAGTTTGGTTTTAAAAACCAAAAAAAAAAAAAAAAAAAAAAGTTGGGTAATATAGGTGATACAAAAACAAAATACATCTTTTAAAAATATTTTTTTCCACAGGTTGGGGGGGAGTATTACGTAGAATTGTTCTCTTTACTCTTTGTTCTGACACAGAGCTTCCAGGGAAAAGATTAACCAATCCAAGGACACTGTTCTAACATTTTGTTCTTATTACTATGCTGAGCATCACATATCTCATGCCTCCTTCTCTTTCAGGCACAGAGAGAAACAACACCATCTGTGAAAAGTGCCAGGCAGGGACATTTTCCATGAATGGGATCCTGGACCAATGTTTGCCATGGACCAAGTAAGTATAGCATGTTCTCTAGGACTTGATAGTCTTGTTCATTTATAATAATTTGAACAAAAATTGTGAACTTAATGAACTCCAAATAAAGTAAAATTTCCATACTCAGAATAGAACAGAAAATAAAAATAAAAAATGTCCTTGGATGTGTGCAGGAAACAACTGGATCTCTGGGAAACAAATATACACTGGACACACTTTAAGTTTATTCTGCATCATCTGCATTTTCTTAAGTCTAGTCATTTAACAAAATAAGAAATCAAGCCCTAATTTGTAGTCTTTGCCCATTTCTGAGGCATGTGTGCTCACCCTGAAAATTTAACAATTGCCTTAGGATTCATGCTGATTCTTCCAAATTTATGGGACACTATGAATCTCTCTTCTATACAGCTTGCATGTACTTGTAGGTTTAAAAGAAATTCAACATGTAGTTTTCAATGCTGTTCTGTTTGTCTGTACTTCCTTCTTGTCTTCCTTCTCTTGGATAGTCTTCATTGTTGAGTTTTTCCCCCTTAAACTGGACCATAATCTGCTTCTCTTATATTCTCTCCAGCATTCTGGATCTACCCTCTGGGGCCAAGATGAGTGAGTCTGTATCTCTCTCAGTACTTGATACAATCTTTTGGCCTCTCCAGAACATCCTTCAGTAGCACCTCCCATGCATGGTTTGGGACCCTGGCTGCCCCAGTACCATGGAAAGGGCCTTGAAGTCTAGAGAATCTCGGTTCCAATATAATGGAGGCTCTGTATCTGTTGTGGGCCAGTGAGATGTTATTTTAAAAGTGGTGGCCTATGGGAGACGCTACATAAATACTAGCTATTGTAATCAGTGGTTTGAACTCTCAATGGCTGTTTTTCCTTATCTATAAGTGAGCTACCCCTACCAAAGGATTTCCTGATGTCATTTCCAGCTCAGAATCTATGAGCCTACAGCACCCTCTTGTGGAAACTCTTCAACTATCCAAGGAATTTGAACTCTATTTGTAAGCTGACCAGTAACTGTATTTTTTTTTTTAATTTTTTTTTTTAAATTTTATTTTATTTAATTATAACTTTGTATTGACAGAATCCATGCCAGGATAATTTTTACACGACATTATCCCTTGCAATCACTTATGTTTCGTTTTTTCCCCTCCCTCCCTCCTCCCCCCCCCCCCCCCCCAGGATGGCAAGCAGTCCTATATATGTTAAATATGTTGCAGTATATCCTAGATACAATACATATTTGTAGAACCGAACAGTTCTCTTGTTGCACAGGGAGAATTGGATTCAGAAGGTAAAAATAACTCGGGAAGAAAATCAAAGATGCAAATAGTTCACATTCATTTCCCAGTATTCCTTCTTTGGGTGTAGCTGTTTCTGTCCATCATTTCTCCAATGAAACTCAGTTAAGTCTCTTTGACCAGTAACTGTATTGCTCATGTCTCATGACCATGTACATGTCCATGAGACAGTATCACAGGATTTCCTTTATTCTAAAGCCACCATGTAGTCTAAAGCTGAACTGCCATGGCTGATTTTCCCATTGCATTGCCGACTCAAAAGGGGTGCTCAGAGTGTTCCTGCTCCAAGACCTTTTCAGATGGATTGTTACCTAGTCCTGTTTAGTCCTTCCCAGGAGAGTGGTATGATAAAGTGGAAAGGGCACTGACTCTGGAGCCCAAAGAGCTGGATTCAGATCCTGACTCTGATATTTGTTTCCTTTGTGACCAGCGATAAATCCCTTTGATTCTTTGGACATCAGTTTCCTCATTTTTCTAATTAGAGGATTGAAGTAGGTGACTTCTGGTTCCTTTCAATAATAATAATGATGATGATGATAATGATGATAATGATGAATGGGTAAACTGGTGGCACAGTGGATAGAATGTCATGTATGGAGTCCTCAGTTTAAATCTGGCCCTTGACACTTGCTAGCTGCGTGATCCTGGCAAATTTCTTCATCCTGCTTGCCTCAGTTTCCTCATCTATAAAACTAGTTGGGGAAGGAAATGGCAAACCATTCAAGCTTTTCTGCCAAAAAAACCCTAAACAGGATCTCAAAAAGTTGGACAGAAAGGAAATGACTAAACAACAAGAATTATTATTATTTGTTAATAATTAAATAAAATATAATTATTGCTTAAAGGAACACTGCAGGGGGGGGGTAGCAGATTAGATTAGAATAATTCTACTATTTTAAATGTTATGAGTATAGGGGATATGATTGGTTCAAACTAACTTATGAACACTTTGTCATTTTTTAAGGAGAAGGAAAACCTTCATAGCAATGATATTATTGTAGTTTTAGAGACCCCAAGTAGAGAGAGATAGATTGAAAGAAGTTGGGGGAAGGGGAGAGAGACAGAGACAGAGAGACAGAGATTAAGAAACATCTCCATATGGTTAAGGTACACCTATAGTATGGATTGCTGGGTGATTCAAAGTGAGGAAAATTAGACATCTCCAGTCTTTTCTCCCACCTGCCCTTTTCCAAGGAAGATTTTAATATCTGTCAGAGCAGAAGCAAGAAGTTAGAGCCTGAGACCACTTTGCTCTTCTCAAAGAAATAGGGTTCCAAACTAGAATTATAACTACCTATTCTTTTAAATATTTTTCGTCTGAAAGATGTGACCAGGTTCAATCTAATTTGTGATTACTTTATCTTTTTATTTTGGATGAGGAAGGGAAACCCCAGGTTTTCTATTCAAAACTATCCACCTATTACCACTCTATCCCATTTGTCATAATAAACATACATTATAAAAAGCAAAGAAACTTATTTATCCAAAGTGTGGCAAAAGAGAGATCGAAAAAGAAATACATTGAAGGGTATCTATTAGATAATACAAATGAAAGAGGTTTCCCACTAGAAGTGAGATAACTCAACCAAGAGAAAATTCTAGATCTCCTGAAAAAGAAAGTGTAGCAAACTGGGGATGAGGACATCATGGAGGCTTCTGGTCCTTTCCATGTCTTTCCAGCGACTTTTCCTTCTAGAATTTGAAGTGGGATTGGCCCCTTCCAGCCTCCCTCTGGAAGCTGGAAGTCAGAAGCAATGTGATGCTTGAAGAGTCCCTTCAAAAACTTGGAAGGTTGAAGAGTCCTGAAAAGGCTGGAGTTTTCCCCCAACTCTGCCCAGCTGATGTCCACAGGGAATGATATCCACATAGACCAATAAGGACAATGTTTTCTACCAATGATCATTGAGACAGGAGCTACAATAACAATAAGAGCTAGCCATTATATAGCACTTTCTAATTATTGTCTCATTTGATGCTTCACTAGGAAGTGAGTGCTATTATCCTCATTCTACAGATGAGAAAACTGAGGCAATAAGGGATTAAATGCTCAAGGTTCTACATTTGGAAATGTCTGAACTAAGATTTGAACTCCCATTTGAGCTTCTAGATCAATGTTCTGTCCAATGGTGTCCCCAGATCTAGAAATCACAGGTTCTATGATCTTGAATCAATTTTTTAGCCCAACTGTAAAGCATTGATTCTACAATCCTAGTAACTTTGATCTTTCTCTTAGGTTAGACAGTGGGACATATAGGGCTTGCTGTGGGGTCAGGAAGCCCAGAGACTGGTATCTTAAACATTATAGACTTTGTCTCAGAAACACGTCACACACTTTCAGTGGCCTAATCAACAAATTCTCAATTCCAGACAATTTCTGCATCAGAGGAAAGTATTTCTACAGCAGGAAATCCCCTACACTGATAAAATTGCAGAATTCCCCCCCCCAAAAAAAAAGTAATAAGGTTTTATGGTTCTAATTTGTCTAAATCTTTTTGGATCCTTACTCTGGACACACTGTCTTTCTAGCCATTCCAGTGTGGGTGCCCTCCCTCTGAGATTCTTTTTGTATATTACACATTTGGGGAGGGGGCCCACATCTGTTTTCATCTACTTCTCTCCCTCTGTTTGGGATACTCTGCCTCTCTCTTTTTTTTTTTTTTTAAATAACTTTTTATTGATAGAACCCATGCCAGGGCAATCTTTTACAGCACTATCCCTTGCATTCACTTCTGTTCCGATTTTTCCCCTCCCTTCCTCCCTCCACCCCCTCCCCCAGATGGCAAGCAGTCCTTTACATGTTGAATAGGTTACAGTATATCCTAGATACAATATATGTGTGCAGAACTGAACAGTTTTCTTGTTGCACAGGGAGAATTGAATTCAGAAGGTATAAATAAAAAACAAAAATGCAAGCAGTTTATATTCATTTCCCAGTGTTCTTTCTTTGGGTGTAGCTGCTTCTGTCCATCTTTGATCAATTAAAGCTCTCTTTATTGAAGAGATCCACTTCCATCAGAATACATCCTCAAACAGTATCGTTGTTGAGGTATATAATGATCTCTTGGTTCTGCTCGTTTTACTTAGCGTCAGTTCATGTAAGTCTCACCAGTCCTCTCTTTATTCATCCTGCTGGTCATTCCTTACAGAACAATAATATTCCATAACATTCATATACCACAATTTACCCAACCATTCTCCAATTGATGGGCATCCTTTCATTTTCCAGCTTCTAGCCACTACAAACAGGCCTGCCACAAACATTTTGTCTGCCTCTCTTTCTAGAAACTGCCTTTGAGTGGGGAAGGAACTGGATCATTCAATCATAGTGGGCTTATGGGAATGAATTCATGTTCAGTGACACATGTCCTCATCTGTCTTCCTAGTTGTACTGTCCAGGGTCTGTATGAAGAAAGGCCAGGCACTGCCATCACTGATGCACGGTGCTCACTGGACAGTCACCATCAAAGCATATACTTTGTCATCATTACTGCCATGATCATGATCATGATCATAATTATCATCCTTTCAGTGTGGAAACCATTGTCTAGATGGCAAAATGCCCAAGAAAAAGGTAAGCAGGAACACAAAGAGGGTGGAGCAGTGGGGACTTTGCCCCAGAGAGTGAATTTAGAGGCTCTGACCAGAATAGGAATCCTTTACCATTGTAGCAACCACAAATCTCATACATAAATCATACATTCATTCAGTGCATCTAGGGAAATGGCAGATGGAAGGCAGAGGAGGACTTCCCTGTCCCCATCCTTCCATCTTACTCCCTGCCACTTCCTCACTTAACTGAAAGTGGATTTGAGTTAGGTTCAGTTTAGGTTCTTGCCCCCAGACACAGAAGTTCCTAGTTATATTTCTACTACTAATCACTAACCTGTCAAATTCACAGAAAGCCAATTTAAATGAAATTTCTTATCATCACAAGTTTGTGAAGTTAACTAAGAAAACATTCCTTTCCCCAAAGGGAATAATGATTGTCAAAAGAGTTAGATAGATAAATAGATGGATGGAGGATAGAAGATAGATAAGAGAGGTGGGGAGAGAGGGGGAGGGATGAAGAGATTCTGTATAGAAAGATGAGTGGATGGATTGAAAGAATATTAGATGCTAGATAGATGGCTCGGTATATGGAATAATTTGACCCAGAGATCCCACAATTAGGTCAAGCTATTAGCAGTAATTAAAATTCCAGGGCACAGTCAGGAAAACAGCATTTATGCCCCTGGAAATGATTTGGCTGTCCAAGGAGCTAAAACTTCAGCTTTATGTCCTGTAAGGGTTCAGAAAGGATCCTCATATACTATAATGAGGAAGTAAAGAGGCTTTGATGTCTGAGGTACCTGTATGTGATCTCTGCAGCTAGTAGGGACGCCTTGTGAGCGGAAGCTCTGGTTGCATAGAGGATGCATCATCAATCTCCCCTTGAGATGAGACATCTCCCCTTGTCTTATTGGCTGTACATGGACCTAATAGACCCAATATAAGGACTGGGGACCAGGAAGAAGGGGGAGTTTAGTGGGAGTTCAGTCAGAGTACAGAGGGAGTGCAAGATGTGATCATGTATAATAAAGCTCACAAGCCATTGTGTTTGGGTGCTCTGTTGCACACGAGAACCACTGTTCAAAGAGGCAGTGACCAGAGATCTCTGAAGACCTAGGATTAGGTAAAAAGCAAAGAACCCCTGCTAGAAGAGGCAGTGACCAGGGATTTCTGAAGGCCTGGGATTAGGCAAGACTGACAATCAGCAACCTCTGAGGGGAAGGTTACAATGTCTCTCCTTTCTGAGGGTGCAGCTTTTTTAGCCTAAGTCCCTATGAAATTTTCACTTTGCGCCATAGGTACTGTCCTAGTTTTTTCTAACAGCCTGTTTAAGCCTAGACTAAGGGAAGAAGAGATAGCTACTGACAAGAAAAGAATGCTTATCTCAAAGCAAGAAAAACTTCAAAAAGAGGGAAGTAAACCTGATAAGACCTGGGGACTCTGGAATGGCCCAAGCTGACTGATAGTGCTTTCCAAGAAATTATCCATGCCTATGATGGAACACTTTCATTAAGTCATTTGGAAATCTGACAAGCTGGTGGAGCTAGTCTAAAAATTCTGATGGTGAAGTTTTTGCAGAGGTGCTATCTCTACCTATGAGATATGTCCCACCTGCCCCCCCCCCACAACAACTCCTAAACATCTGAAGCCAGCACTTGAGCAGTTTCCTCTCCCAGATGCACCTTCTGAAATCTAGCAGATCAACTTAATTCAATTGCCACCTGCCCATGATTCCATATATGCTTTAATTATGATCTATATGTTTTCTCAGTAACTGCAAGTGTTTCCTGGTCCTACTGCCATAGCCTCTAAGGTAGCAAAAATCCTCTTAGAAAAAAAAAATCATTCCACTATTTGGGGGGAAAGGTTTCCTAAAGAGATACATGATGAGAGAGGTACTTACTTCATAGGAGCTTCATTAATTAAGCTGCTTTCATCCTGGCCAGTTACTCAGCACCTCCATTGTACTTCTCATTCCCCAATTATCTACCTTGCTCTGAAGCAAGGAAAGTAGCCTCAGGCCAAAATCCTTCCTTTAACTCTGCTCAGCCTTACATCCAGGTCATTTGGTTCTTATAAACTCAATTCTTATGAGATAGTAACAGGATACCTAATATAACTGTATCCCATAGATAGGCAGCACAGAAACTATAGATTTCCAGCTACAATACTATATTTGTCAGTTGAGAAAATTTTAGAAACTTAACAATTTGTCTCACAATTTTGTTCTTTAGAAATCCCAATTAAGGCTCAGCCCCCAAATCAATCCAGTAACAGTCTAGCGAAAACACCATTTCTGAAAACACTGCCTGAAGTCATGGTATAAAGTTCCCTTTAAAGTCACCACTCCCACTGCAGCCATACTTCAGGAGTGAAGTCCTGGATTCACCTATCGTATCTCAGAAGGGCAGTACCATCCTCATGAATGATGAAATCTACAGAAAACCTTATTTTGAATATCAAAGGGAGTCTAAAGATCATAACATTGGATCAACAACTGTTCCTAAGACATTTAAGTTGAGAAGTTGACTACAGCAGATGCTAACTAACCCAAGAAAAGACTACAGCTAAACAAAAAAAATTGACCTCCAAATATAGAACTCAAGAGAAGCATAAAAAGATGAAAAGAAAAAGAAAAAAAAAACTCTTGAGAACTATATTATTGTTATGGATATACATAGAAAGTACATGTTTCATCCAATTTTACTGTTATAATATAAAAAAGAAACTAGAGGTGGAAAGGGGATTGTAACAGAAAAAAAGGGGTAAAGTGGAGGTAAAAAGAGGGAAGTTACATCTAGGAAGAGGCAAAGAAAACCTATTATAATTAAAAGGAAGAAGGGAGAGTGACAAATATTGTGTGAATCTTACTCTCATCAGATTTGGCTCAAAGAAAAAATATTAGATAGATATTTGATTTCACCAAGAAACATGTCTCACCTTATAGAAAAGTGGAAGGGGAAAGGGGAAAAGGAAAGAGGTAGGCTAAATAAAAAGGAAAACAGAAATAGAAGGAAAAAGGTATAAGAAAAGGGGAAGGTCTCTAAAAGGGAAGGATTGCTTGAGGCAAGTAGTGCTCATAAGTAAAATACTGGGGAAGAGGGAAAAGGGGAAAGGAAAGAGAAAAGTATGATGTGGGATTAATAAGATGTGAGGAAATACAGAATTAGTATTTTTAACTGTAAAAATAAATGAAGTGAACTCTCCCATAAAACGTAAGCGGATAGTAGACTGGATTAAAAGGCAGAATCCTACAATATATTGTTTACAAGAAATACATTTAAAGCAGATCAATACATACAGAGTAAAGGTAAAAGGCTGAAGCAGAATCTATTATACTTCAAGTGAAGTAAAAAACAAAACAAAACAAAAACAAAAACAAACAAACAAACAAACAAACAAAAAACAGGGGTAGTCATCCTGATCTCAAGCAAAAGTAAAAATTGATTTAATTAAAAGAGATAAGGAAGGAAACTATATCTTGCTAAAAGATACCATAGATAATGAAGCAATATCAATAGAAAACATATATATACCAAGTGGCATAGCAAATGAATTCCTGAAGGGGAAGTTAAGAGAGTTACAAAAAGAAACAGACAGCAAAATTATAATAGTGGGAGATCTCAACCTTGCTCTCTCAGAACTAGATAAATCAAACCACAAAATAAATAAGAAAGAAGTTAAAGAGGTAAATAGAATACTAGAAAAATTAGATATAATAGATCTTTGGAGAAAATTGAATGGAGACAGAAAGGAGTACACTTTCTTCTCGGCAGTTAATGGAACCTATACAAAAATTGACCATATATTAGGACATAAAGACCTCAAAATTGCAGAGAGGCAGAAATAGTAAATGCATTTTTTTCCAGATCACAATGCCATAAAAATTATATTCAATAAAAGGCCAGGGGAAAATAGGCCAAAAAGAAACTGGAAACTAAATAATTTCATCCTAAAGAATGATGAGTTAAACAGAAAATCATAGACATAATCAATAATTTCAGCCAAGAGAATGACAATAATGAGACAACATACCAAAATTTATGGGATGCAGACAAAGGGGAAATTTTGTATCTCTAGATGCTTATTGGAATAAAATAGAGAAAGAGAAGATCAGTAAATTGGGCTAGCAATTGCAATAAATTGGCAAATTGGGCAAAGCTAGAAAAAGAACAAATTACCAAATTTGTTGAGGGATTTGTTTACCCCCAACCAAATACCAAACTTGAAATTCTAAAAATAAAAGGAGAGATCAATGTAATTGAAACTAAAAAAAACTAAAAACTAAAAACAAAAAACTAAGACTTGATATTATGAAAAAAACCAACAAAATAGATAAATCTTTAGTCAATTTGATTGGAAAAAGGAAAAAGGAAAATCAAAAATCATTTGTCTCAAAAATGAAAAGGGATAACTATTCACCAATGAAGAGGAAATTAGAGCAATTGTTGGGAGTTACTTTGCCCAACTTTATGCCAATAAATTTGACAATCTAAGTGAAATGGAGGAATACCTACAAAAATATAGATTGCCCAGTGTAATATTCTCTGGAAGCAGGTTTCTTGGGGAGCTTCAGGGAGCAACCTTCATTTCAATTCAGTAAGCACCACAAGTGCAGCCAGGGATTAACGTCCAAATCCTTTATTGTCTCTTTCCAAGTCTTGTCTCCTTTACTGCCCCGGTTAGATTTCTTATAGTCCAGATCCTTTATTATCTCCTTCCTGGGGCTGGGCAGGTTTCTGGAGAGCCTTTCAGTCTGGCCTTGGTTCCAAGAGCTTGAGTTCCCACTTGCCTTCTCTGGCTTCTGAATCTCCCCAACTGAACCATGGCTGAGGCTCCTACCTTATATATGCTCTCTTATCAAAGGTGTGAATCTTGTAGAACTATAGTAAGTACTAAGTACATGTACTGAACTAGAGAACTCTTAAGCACCATGCTAAATTAGATAACTATTGTCTCTATCAATTCCACTGACTTAGCACCTTGTTTCAAGTTCTGGCCCATAACAGCTCAGATTAACTGAAGAGGAAATAAATTACTTAAATAATCCTATTTTAGAAAAAGAAATAGAACAAGCTATTAATCAACTCCCTAGGAAAAAATTCCCAGGACCATATTGATTTACATGTAAATTCTACCAAACATTTAAAGGACGATTAATTCCAATACTATATAAACTATTTGAAAAAATAAGGAACAAAGGGCTCCTACCAAATTCCTTTTATGACACAGACATGGTACTGATACCTAAACCAGGTAGGTTGAAAACAGAGAAAGAAAATTATAGACCAATCTGCCTAATGAATATTGATTGATGATGAATATTAAATAAAATATTAGCAAAGAGATTACCAAAAAAATCATCCCCTGGATAATACACCATGACTAAGTAGGATTTATACCAGGAATACAGGGCTAGTTCAATATTAGGAAAACTATTAACATAATTGACTATATCAGTAACCAAATTAACAAAAACCATATGATTATCTCAACAGATGCAGAAAAAGCATTTGATAAAATCCAACACCCATTCCTAATAAAAACACTAGAGTGTAGGAATGAATAGACTTTTCCTTAAAAGTCAGCAGCATCTATTTAAAATCATCAGCAAGCATCATATGTAATGGGAATAAACTGGAACCATTCCCAATAAGATCAGGAGTGAAACAAGATTGCCCACTATCACCATTACTATTCAATATTGTATTAGAAATGCTAGCTTTTCTGTCAAAAAAAAAGTCATTATAATTAAAAAAAAAAAAAGAAATGCTAGCTTTGGCACTAAGAGAAGAAAAAGAGATTAAAGGAATTAGCATAGGTAATGAGGAAACCAAAATATCACTCTTTACAAATGATATGATGCTATACTTAGAGAATCAACTAAAAAACTATTACAAATAATTCATAACTTTAGCAAAGTTGCAAGATACAAAATAAATCCACATAAATCATCAGCATTTTTATGCATCACTAACAAAATCCAATAGCAATAGATAAAAAGAGAAATTCCAATTAAAATAACAGTCGATAGTATAAAATATTTGGGAATCTATCTGCCAAGGGAAAGTCAGGAACTATATGAGCAAAACTACAAAACACTTTCCACACAAATAAAGTCAGATCCAAACAATCGGAAAAATATTAAGTGCTCTTGGATAGATGGAGCAAATATAATAAAGATAACAATACTACTTAATCTGTTTATTTGGTATGATACCAATCATATTCCCCAAAAGTATGTTAATGACCTAGAAAAAATAACAACAAAATTCACCTGGAAGAATAAAAGGTCAAGAATTTCAAAAGAATTATGAAGAGAAAAGCAAATGAAGGTGGCCTAGCTGTACCAGATCGAAACTATATTATAAAGCAGCAGTCATCAAAAACACTTGGTACTAGTTAAGAAATAGAGAGGTTGATCTGTGTTATAGGTTAGATTCACAGAACAAAATAGTCAATAACTATAGCAATTTAGAATTTGACAAACCCAAAGGCCCCAGCTTTTGGGATAAGAATTGATTATTTGACAAAAACTACTGAGAAAACTGGAAACTAGTATGGCAGAAAGAAGGCATAGATCCACACCTAACACCATATGCCAAGATAAGATTGAAATGAGTTCATGATCTAGGCATAAAGAATGATACTATAAAAAATTAGAACAATATAGAATAGTTTACCTCTCAGACCGATGGAGGAGGAAGGAATTTGTCACCAAAGAGGAATTAGAAATCATTAGAGATAATTTTGATTATATTAAGTTAAAAATTTTTTGTACAAACAAAAGTAATGCAGACAAGGTTAGAAGGGAAGCAATAAACTGGGAAAACATTTTTACATCCAAAGAATCTGATAAAGGCCTCATTTCTAAAATATATAGAAAATTGACTCAAATTTATGTTGAACTATTGTTCAAGCCATTCTCCAATTGTCAAAGAATATGAGTAGAAAATTTTCAGATGTCTCCAATGGTCAAAGGATATGAGTAGAAAATTTTCAGATGAAGAAATTGAAACATTTTTAGCTACATGAAAAAGTGCTCCAAATCACTGTTGATCAGAGAAATGCAAATTAAGACAACTCTGAGATACCATTACACCCCTGTCAGATTGGCTAAGATGACAGGAAAAGATAATGACAAATGTTGAAAGGGTTGTGGGAAAACTGGGACATTGATACATGGTTGGTGTAACTGTGAACGGCTCTACCCATTCTGGAGAGCATTTTGGAACTATGCTCAAAAAATTATCAAACTGTGCATACCCTTTGATCCAGGAGTACTGAAAATTTTACTGCAATTATATCTCAAAGACATCTTAAATGAAGGAAAGGGACCCACATGTGCAAAAATGTTTGTGGCAGCCCCCTTTGTACTAGCAAGAAACTGGAAACTGAGTGGATGTTCATCAATTGGAGAATGGCTGAATAAATTATGGTATATGAATGTTATGGAATATTATTGTTATGTAAGAAATGATCAGCAGGATGATTTCAGAGAGGCTTGGAGAGAACCAGAAGATCATTATACATGGCAACAAGACAATATGATGAGCAATTCTGAAGGACATGGCTCTCTTCAACATTAAGATGATTCAAATCAGCTCCACTTGTTCAGTGATGAAGAGAACCATCTACACCCAGAGAGAGGCCTGTGGGAACAGAGTATGGAACGCAATATAGCATTCTCACTCTTTGTTGTTATTTGCTTGTATCCTGTTTTCTTTCCCAGTTTTTTTCTTCCTTCTTGATCTGATTTTTCTTGTACAGCAAGATAACTGGATAAATATGTATACATGTATTAGATTTAACATGTATTTCAAATTATTTAACATGTATTGGATTACCTGCCAGCTAGGGGAGAGGATGGAAGGAAGGAGGAAAAAATTTTGAACTAATGTTTGGCAAGAGTCAATGTTGGAAAATTTACCCATGCATATGCTTTGTAAATAAAAAGCTTTAATAAAAATTTAATTTTTTTTAAATTTGGTACTAGCTGAGAAATAAAGTGGAATAGATTAGGCCCACAAGACACAATAGTCAATGAAAATAGTAATAAAGTGTTCAATAAATGCAACTCTAGTTTCTGGGATAAGAACTTAGTATTTACCAAAAATTGCTAGGAAAACTGGAAAGCAGTATGTCATTGACCCCCACAACTAATACCCTATAACAAAATAAGGTTCAAATGGATTCATGATATAGACATAAGGAGTGATATTATAAGCAAATTAGGAGAACAAGGGATAGACTACTTCTCAGATCTGTGGAGAAGGGAGTAATGTATGGCCAAAGAAGAACTAGAGAACATTATAAAATGCAAAATGGATACTTTTGATTATTAAATTTTTTACTGTATGTATGTAAAAATTTTACATCCAGTATTTCTGATAAAGACCTCATTTTTTAAAATATATAGAGAATTGACTCAAATTTATAAGAATACAATTCATTCCCCAATTGATAAATGGTCAAAGGAAATGAATAGACAATTTTCAGATGAAGACATTAAAGTCATTTCTAGTGATATAAAAAAAATTGTTCAAACAAGACTAATACAGCCAAGACTGGAAAAGCAGAAAACCAGGGTGGGAAACTGCATCCAGTGTTTCTAATAAAGGCCTCATTTCTTTTTCTTTTTTTAATTTTTATTTAATAATTACTTTATATTGACAGAATCCATGTCAGGGTAATTTTTTTACAACATTATCCCTTGCACTCATTTCTGTTCCGATTTTTCCCCTCCCTCCCTCCACCCCCTCCCCTAGATGGCAAGCAGTCCTATATATGTTGGATATGTTGCAGTATATCCTAGATACAATATATGTTTTTAGAACCGAACAGTTCTCTTGTTGCACAGGGAGAATTGGATTCAGAAGGTATAAATAACCCGGGAAAAAAAACAAAAATGCAAATAGTTCGCATCCGTTTCCCAGTGTTCTTTCTTTGGGTGTAGCTGCTTCTGTCCGTCATTTATCAATTGAAACTCAGGTCTCTTTGTCAAAGAAATCCACTTCCATCAAAATATGTCCTCATATAATATCGTTGTCGAAGTGTATAATGATCTCTTGGTTCTGCTCATTTCACTCAGCATCAGTTCATGTAAGTCTCGCCAGTCCTCTCTGTATTCATCCTGCTGGTCATTTCTTACAGAACAATAATATTCTATAACATTCATATACCACAATTTACCCAGCCATTCTCCAATTCATGGGCATCCATTCATTTTCCAGTTTCTAGCCACTACAAACAGGGCTGCTACAAACATTTTAGCACATACAGGTCCCTTTCCCTTCTTTAGTATTTCTTTGGGATATAAGCCCAATAGAAACACTGCTGGGTCAAAGGGTATGCACAATTTGATAACTTTTTGGGCATAATTCCAGATTGCTCTCCAGAATGGTTGGATTCATTCACAACTCCACCAACAATGCATTAGTGTCCCAGTTTTCCCGCATCCCCTCCAACATTCATCATTATTTTTTCCTGTCATCTTAGCCAATCTGACAGGTGTGTAGTGGTATCTCAGAGTTGTCTTAATTTGCATTTCTCTGATCAATAATGATTTGGAACACTCTCATATGAGTGGTAATAGTTTCAATTTCGTTCTCTGAAAATTGTCTGTTCATATCCTTTGACCATTTATCAATTGGAGAATGGCTTGATTTCTTATAAATTTGAATCAGTTCTCTATATATTTTGGAAATGAGGCCTTTACCAGAACCTTTAACTGTGAAGATGTTTTCCCAGTTTGTTGCTTCCCTTCTAATCTTGTTTGCATTATTTTTGTTTGTACAAAGGCTTTTTAATTTGAAGTAGTCAAAATTTTCTATTTTGTGATCAGTAATGGTCTCTAGTTCATCTTTGGTCACAAATTTCTTTCTCCTCCACAAGTCTGAGAGATAAACTATTCTATGTTCCTCTAATTTATTTATAATCTCGTTCTTTATGCCTAGGTCATGGACCCATTTTGATCTTATCTTGGTATATGGTGTTAAGTGTGGGTCCATGCCTAATTTCTGCCATACTAATTTCCAATTATCCCAGCAGTTTTTATCAAATAATGAATTCTTATCCCAGAAGTTAGGGTCTTTGGGTTTGTCAAACACTAGATTGCTATAGTTGACTATTCTGTCTTGTGAACCTAACCTTTTCCACTGATCCACTAATCTATTTCTTAGCCAATACCAAATGGTTTTGGTGACTGCTGCTTTATAATATAATTTTAGATCAGGTACAGCTAGGCCACCTTCATTTGATTTTTTTTCATTAATTCCCTTGAGATTCTCGACTTTTTATTGTTCCATGTGAATTTTGTTGTTATTTTTTCTAGATCATTAAAATATTTTCTTGGAAGTCTGATTGGTATAGCACTAAATAAATAGATTAGTTTAGGGAGTATTGTCATCTTTATTATGTTCGCTCGGCCGATCCAAGAGCACTTAATATTTTTCCAATTATTTAAGTCTGACTTTATTTGTGTGGAGACTTTTTTATAATTTTGTTCATATAATTCCTGACTTTCCTTTGGTAGATAGATTCCCAAATATTTTATGGTATCAACAGTTATTCTGAATGGAATTTCTCTTTGTATCTCTTGCTGTTGGGTTTTGTTGGTGATGTATAAAAATGCTGAGGATTTATGGGGATTTATTTTGTAGCCAGCTACTTTGCTAAAATTATGAATTATTTCCAATAGCTTTTTAGTAGAATCTCTGGGGTTCTCTAGGTATACCATCATATCATCTGCAAAGAGTGATAGTTTGGTTTCCTCATTGCCTACTCTAATTCCTTTAATATCTTTCTCGACTCTTATTGCCGAGGCTAGTGTTTCTAATACGATATTAAATAATAATGGTGATAGTGGGCAACCTTGCTTCACTCCAGATCTTACTGGGAAAGGTTCCAGTTTTTCCCCATTGCATATGATGCTTAGTGATGGTTTTAAATATATGCTTCTGACTATTTTAAGGAAAAGTCCATTTATTCCTATGCTCTCAAGTGTTTTTATTAGGAATGGATGTTGGATTTTATCAAATGCTTTTTCTGCATCTATTGAGATGATCATATGGTTTTTGTTTGTTTGGTTATTGATATAGTCAATTATGCTAATAGTTTTCCTAATATTGAACCAGCCCTGCATTCTTAGAGAACTGACTCAAATTTATAAGAATACAACTCATTCCCCAATTGATAAATGGTCAAAGGAAATGAATAGGCAATTTTTAGATGAAGAAATTACAGCCATTTCTAGTGATATAAAAAAGATTTTGTTCAAACAAGACCAATACAGCCAAGACTGGAAGAAAAGCAGAAAACTGGGGGAAAAAATTACATCCAGTGTTTCTAATAAAGGCCTCATTTCTAAAATATGTAGAGAATTGACTCAAACTTATAAGAATACAACTCATTCCCCAATTGATAAATGGTCAAAGGATATGAACAAACAATTATCAGATGAAGAAATTAAAGCCATTTCTATTCATAAAAATGATCTAAATCACTATTGATTAGAGAAGTGCAAATTAAGATAACTGAGGTACACTTCATACTTCTCAGATTGGCTAAAATGACAGGAAAACATGATGACCAATGTTGGAGAGGATGTGAGAAAATTGGGACACTTACACATTGTTAGTGGAATTATGAACTGATCCAACCAGTTTGGAGAGCTATTTGGAACTAAGTTCAAAGGGCTATCAAACCTGTGCATACCCTTTGATCCAGCAGTGTCTCTACTGGACCTGTATCCCAAAGAGATCATAAAAAGGGAAAAGGACTCACATGTACAAAAATGTTTGTTGCAGCCCTTTTGTAGTGGCAAGGAATGTGAAATGGAGTGGATGACCATCAGTTGGAGAATGGATGAATAAGTTATGGTATATGAATGTAATCGAATATTATTATTCTATAAGAAATGATGAGCAAGATGATTTCAGAAAAGGCTGGAGTTTTTTATTTTTTTTTTTATTAAAGCTTTTTATTTACAAAACATATGCATAGATTTTTTTTTTATATTGACCCTTGCAAAACCTTTTGTTCCAAATTTTCTCCTTGCCCCCACCTCCTCCCCTAGCTAGCAAGTAGTCCAATACATATTAAATGTGTTAAAAAATATATGTTAAATCCAATATATGTATGCATATTTATACAGTTATGTTAAAATCCTAGTGTTAACTCAATGGAATTGATTGAAACAATGCTTGTGTGCTTGGGTTTGCACCTTTGAGAGTTCACACATTAGCTCACACACATTAGAGTTCACAAGTTGGGAGATTTCAGTATTCAGTATGAGATTGATGAGTTTACAACTCCCATAATCCCACTCTCAGAGGAGAAGTCAACCTTTGAGTTTACACCTCTAAAAGAGCATTGAAAGGAGCTGAGTCAGTGGAGTCAGTCAGTTAGGAAGACTAACAAGCTAAAGACTGCAGTCGGGCAGAATGAAGGATTCGGAGGAGCAGAACCAAGATTCGGAAGGAGCTGGAGTGACAAACGACAAGCTGCAAAAGCTCTTGGAACCAAGCAGAGAGATAGTCCTCTAAGAAAACTAACTGGGCTATTTTGGAAGAGACAATAAAAGACTGTACTTAAATCCCTGGCTGCATTTGAGGTGATTATTACTTGGAACTGAAATGAAGGCTGCCTCCAGAAACTTCCCATGAAACCTACTCCCAGAGAACGATGATAGTTTTAGAAAAGAAGAGAACACCACGTAGTTATCTTGCTTCACAAGAAAAATCAGATCAAGAAAGAAAGAAAAAGAAAAAAAAAACTAAGAAAACAAAATGCAAGCAAACAATAACTGAGTGAAAATGCTATGTTGTGTTCCACACTCTGTTCCCAGGGTTCTCTCTCTGGGTGTAGATGGCTCTCTTTATCACTGAACAAGTGGAACTGGTTTGAATCATCTCATTGTTGAAGAGAGCCACGTCCATCAGAATTGATCATTGTATAATCTTCTTGTCGCTGTGTATAATGATCTCCTGGTTCTGCTCATTACCCTCAGCATCAGTTTATGTAAGTCTCTCCAGGCCTTTCTGAAGTCATCCTGCTGGTCATTTCTTATAGAACAATAATATTCCATAACATTTATAAACCATAACTTATTCAGCCATTCCCCAACTGATGGGCATCCACTCAGTTTCCAGTTTCTGGCCACTACAAAAAGAGCTGCCACAAACATTTTTGCACATATGGGTCCTTTTGCCTGGAAAGGGTTATATGAACTGATGCTAAGTGAAAGTATAACCAAAAGTACATTGTACACAGTAATAGCAGGATTATGTGATGATCAACTGTAATGGACTTGAAGCTTTTCAACAATAAGTTGATTCAAGACAATTCCAATCGACTTGTGGAGAGAGTCATCTGCATCCAGAAAGAGGACTATGGAGATTGAATGTGGATCACAGCATTTTATTTTTACCATTTTTGTCATTGTTATTGTTTGCTTGTTTTTTTCTTTCCTGCTCCCTCCGCTTTTGATCTGATTTTTCTTACACAGCATGACAAACATGGAAATGTTTAGAAGAATTGCTCATGTTTAATCTTTATTGGATTATTTGCTATCTGGGAAGGGGGTGAGGGAGGAGGGAGAGAAAAAAAATTTGGGATACAAGGTCTTGCAAAGGCAAATGTTGAAAACTATCTTTGCATGTATTTGAAAAAATAAAAAGCTATTATTTTTAAAAAGAAGGGATTGTGAAAGGAAATTATGATTTTCATAATAATGTGAAATCTGTATTTGGATATACTAACAATGTAAAAATTTTTTTTTTCCCCAGAGCTAACATTTTCTCAGAGAATCTACCTGGAGAGTCAGTCTCACAATGCAGCTTGAAATGATCAATCAATTCTTGGCAGTTCTCTCCTGTGTATGTGAAATGAAATGAATCAAAGATTGCAGAACCT
>MU176946.1:886120-897246 GCA_016696395.1 Antechinus stuartii
AATAATATTAAAAACTTATTAGCTTACCACTTGAAAATCATTACTGCCTATCATTACTCCTCCATTTCAGACAATTGGCCATCTTTCTGTTCCCCATTCATCTTATTCTCTCCTCTGATTCCCTGCTGTGGCACAAGGGCATACAGTGCCCTCTCTTTATGACTGCTGTGTCCTTCTCTGATCCTCCCAGTTACTCATCTTCTCTTCCTCTTGAAATGACCTTGTCTTATTATGCATGGACTTAATCTAGAATCAGGTTGCATCTCTCCTATGGAACATAGGTTCCTTGAGGATGGACTCCAGGTAATAGTGATAACTGTGTTTTTTGAGAGGCATTCTTTCCCATTCTCTCAGCTATCACATTTTCAGAACTAAGACCCTGCTAATAATTAGAGATGACAGGATCCTTGAAGAAGGGGACTGTCCCTCATGGTGATCCTCATCATTCCTTTTCCCATCTTCATCATTTACTCTTTTCTCTGGGACATTTTAAAGTTCACTCATTATTCTACTCATTTATTTATTAGCTCTAATTAACTCCAATAAGCATTCATTAAGTGTCTACTTAATATTGTACTAGAGGACAAATTTAAAGAGAAAATGAAAAAGCAACTCCTGACATCACAGAACTTACGTCCTAATGCAGGATACAACTTCTAATTAGAAAATTATACATAAGATCACTTAAGTAGAGAGACCTAACTGTAACACTAAGGGCATCTGGAGAGGTGTGGGTTTTGGCTTATCAGCCCAGTCTCATTCACACAGATCCTGGGATGCCAGGAAAGGATGGGGTGTAGGAACCTGAGCTGAGCTAAGAGCTACCTCAGCAATCTACCTCCTGGATGTAATGTACATCTCTGCCCACATGTCCAAATTATGGGGCAGATTCTCCAATTGATAAATGGTCAAAACGTATGAACAATTTTCAAATGATGAAATTAAAACTATTTGTAGTCATATGAAAAGGTGCTCCAAATCACTATTGATCAGAGAAATGCAAATTAAGACAAGTCTAAGATACCACTACATACCTCTCAGATTGGCTAAGATGACAGGAACAGATAATGACAAATCTTGGAGGGGATATGGGTAATAAAGTGGTGCAATGGAAAGAGTACTGGACCTGGAGTTAGGAAGATCCGAGTTCTAATCTGACCTCAGGCTCTTCCTAGCTGTGTGACTTTCTTTGCCCCAGTTTCCTTCTGTGTGAAAGGAGCCAGAAGTAATGGACAAATCACTACAGTAACTTTATCAAGAAAACCTCAAAAGAAAAGAAAGAATTCTGACTAAGTAACAAAACAGCAAAAAATAACAAGACAAGAAAAAAAAAAAAAAAGGTATCAAATAGCTCCTGCAGAGCAGGGAACATTTCATTGTCTCTGTGCCCCGGCATCTAGCTCACTACCTGCTGCCCCCATGGGCACTTGATGTAGAATTCCCATTGATTTGTAGGTCTGAAGAGATGGAAGAGAATGTAGACATATAGAAAGAAAAAAATGTCTCACAGAGGAGAAAAGGAAGGACTTTTGACCCATGGAACTCATACAGTGGAGCCTCACAGAAATGGAGGGTGGGGTTTTTATGAGCCCTTCAGTAAAACTTATAATTTGGGGTGAAAAGTATGGTCAAGTAGTCCCACTCACAGCCTAATGTGCTGAGAAAATAACACATGGAAGAAGCATAAGATACAGAAACTAACTGTCCCAGCTCTGGAGAACTAACTCCCAACACCCCACAATTCCTTGAAAAAGTGATGAGAAATTATATTCTGAACGACAAAGTCCCCACTTGTAGAGGGGCCCACATGCTGTAAGGTCACATCCGGCAAAGGCTGTCTTGTTTTGTCTTGAAAGGTTCTCAGAGGCTGTGATCAAGAAAGGATGGGAATGACACCATTGAAGAATCCAACAGCCCTTTCCCGTGACTCATAGTGGTAGTGCCTAAGAAAAATAGAAAGATATGGAGATGGGGTTGGTTCCTGAACTTTGAACAAAAAACTTATGTGGACTAGGACACCATGCCACAACACACCCTTGATTGTCTTCTAGGCAGCCAGTAACTTTCACTCTTGAATTTGCCTAGTGAATACTGTCAGTCACTCACTCAATCAACTTTAATTATTAAACACCTTCTTTGTACCAAGCACTATCACATTCCTCTATCTAAAGGAGACAAAGACTGCTTTCACAGTCCAGGGACTGAGATGTTAGCAAAGCTGACTCATACAAGGTTACTGAGAGACTAGACAATTTGTCAGTTTATAAAATAGCCCCATAGAACTGGGGTGGTAGGGGACAGGATTGCCCATAGGAGAGTTAGTTGGAGTTTCCAATGAGCAAGTGGAGAGAGCTGAGAGGGGAGTGTCTATGGTGAGAAAAGTGAGAAAAAGAGACTATCAGTTGTACAGATTTTCTGATTCAAATAAAGACACTGAAAATGTAAAGGAAACCACAGGGATTACCACAGGACAGGAGAATTAAACTCTATGACCCAACTCTGTTCATGCCCAGACCTGCTACAGAACACAGATGTTATAGCTTCAACCCACAGGGCTTGAGTGCACTGACAGCCAACCTGGAATGGTGGTCAATTCAGATGTAGAAACACATTTAGCATGATTCTGGAGTCAGCCCATCCCAAATTCTGTAAACTTTATGGACAGAAAGATCAGTCAGGGACAATAGAAGGATGCCTATTAGATCTTTATTTTATTTAATTTAATTTAATAATAACTTTATATTGACAGAATCCATGCCAGGGTAATTTTTTTACAACCAATATTATCCCTTGCACTCGCTTCTGTTCCGATTTTTCCCCTCCCTCCCTCCACCCACTCCCCTAGATGGCAAGCAGTCCTATATATGTTAGATATGTTGCAGTATATCCTAGATACAATATATGTTTGCAGAACTGAGTAGTTCTCTTGTTGCACAGGGAGAATTGGATTCAGAAAGTAAAAACAACTTGGAAAGAAAAACAAAAATGCAAATAGTTCACATTCATTTCCCAGTGTTCTTTCTTTGGGTGTAGTGCTTCTGTCCATCATTTATCAATTGAAACTGAGTCTTTGTCAAAGAAATCCACTTCCATCAGAATACATCCTCATACAATATTGTTGTCGAAGTGTAAAGTGATCTCCTGGTTCTGCTCATTTCAATTAGCATCAGTTCATGGAAGTCTTTCCAAGCCTCTCTGTATTCATCCTGCTGGTCATTTCTTACAGAACAATACTATTCCATAACATTCATATACCACAATTTACCCAGCCATTCTCCAATTGATGGGCATCCATTCAATTTCCAGTTTCTAGCTACTGCAAACAGGGCTGCCACAAACATTTTGGCACATATAGGTCCCTTTCCCTTCTTTAGTATTTCTTTGGGATATAAGCGCAATAGAAACACTGCTGGATCAAAGGGTATGCACAGTTTAATAACTTTTTGGGCATAATTCCAGATTGCTCTCCAGAATGGTTGGATTCATTCACAACTCCACCAACAATGCATCAATGTCCCAGTTTTCCCGCCTCCCCTCCAACATTCATCATTATTTTCTCCTGTCATCTTAGCCAATCTGACAGGTATATAGTGGTATCTCAGAGTTGTCTTAATTTGCATTTCTCTGATCAATAGTGATTTGGAACACTGTTTCATGTGAGTGGTAATAGTTTCAATTTCATCGTCTGAAAATTGTCTGTTCATATCCTTTGACCATTTATCAATTAGAGAATGGCTTGATTTTTTATAAATTTGAGTCAGTTCTCTATATATTTTGGAAATTAGGCCTTTATCATAACCTTTAACTGTGAAGATATTTTCCCAGTTTGTTGCTTCCCTTCTAATCTTGTTTGCATTAGTTTTGTTTGTACAAAGGCTTTTTAATTTGATGTAATCAAAATTTTCTATTTTGTGATCGGTAATAGTCTCTAGTTCATCTTTGGTCACAAATTTTTTTCTCCTCCACAAGTCTGAGAGATAAACTATCCTATGTTCCTCTAATTTATTTATAATCTCGTTCTTTATGCCTAGGTCATGGACCCTTTTGATCTTATCTTGGTATATGGTGTTAAGTGTATGCCTAATTTCTGCCATACTAATTTCCAATTATCCCAGCAGTTTTTATCAAATAATGAATTCTTATCCCAGAAGTTAGGATCTTTGGGTTTGTCAAACACTAGATTGCTATAGTTGACTATTCTGTCTTGTGAACCTAACCTTTTCCACTGATCAACTAATCTATTTCTTAGCCAATACCAAATGGTTTTGGTGACTGCTGCTTTATATTATAATTTTAGATCAGGTACAGCTAGGCCACCTTCATTTGATTTTTTTTTTTCATTAATTCCCTTGAGATTCTCGACTTTTTATTGTTCCATGGAATTTTGTTGTTATTTTTTCTAGATCATTAAAATATTCTCTTGGAAGTCTGATTGGTATAGCACTAAATAAATAGATTAGTTTAGGGAGTATTGTCATCTTTATTATATTCGCTCGACCTATCCAAGAGCACTTAATATTTTTCCAATTATTTAAGTCTGACTTTATTTGTGGGGAAACTTTTTTGTAATTTTGCTCATATAATTCCTGACTTTCCTTTGGTAGATAAATTCCCAAATATTTTATGCTATCAACAGTTATTCTGAATGGAATTTCTCTTTGTATCTCTTGCTGTTGGATTTTGTTGGTGATGTATAAAAATGCTGAGGATTTGTGGGGATTTATTTTGTATCCAGTTACTTTGCTAAAATTGTGGATTATTTCTAATAGCTTTTTAGTAGAATCTCTGGGGTTCTCTAGGTATACCATCATATCATTTGCAAAGAGTGATAGTTTGGTTTCCTCATTGCCTACTCTAATTCCTTTAATCTCTTTCTCGACTCTTATTGCAGAGGCTAGTGTTTCTAATATGATATTAAATAATAATGGTGATAGTGGGCAACCTTGCTTCATTCCAGATCTTACTGGGAAAGATTCCAGGTTTTTCCCATTGCATATAATGCTTACTGATGGTTTTAAATATATGCTCCTGACTATTTTAAGGAAAAGTCCATTTATTCCTATGCTCTCAAGTGTTTTTATTAGGAATGGATGTTGGATTTTATCAAATGCTTTTTCTGCATCTATTGAGATGATCATATGGTTTTTGTTTGGTTGGTTGTTGATATAGTCAATTAGGCTAATAGTTTTCCTAACATTGAACCAGCCCTGCATTCCTGGTATAAATCCTACTTGGTTATAGTGTATTATCCTGGGGATGATTTTCTGTAATCTTTTTGCTAATATTTTATTTAAGATTTTAGCATCAATATTCATTAGGAAGATTGGTCTATAATTTTCTTTCTCTGTTTTCAACCTACCTAGTTTAGGTATCAGTACCATGTCTGTGTCATAAAAGGAGTTTGGTAGGACTCCTTCAATCCCTATTTTTTCAAATAGTTTATTTGGCATTGGAGTTAATTGTTCTGTAAATGTTTGATAGAATTCACATGTAAATCCATCTGGTCCTGGGGATTTTTTCTTAGGGAGCTGGTTGATAGTTTGTTCTATTTCTTTTTCTGAGATGGGACTGTTTAGGATATTTACTTCTTCCTCTGTTAATTTGGTCAAGCTATATTTTTGGAGGTATTCTTCTATTTCATTTAAGTTGTCAAATTTATTGGCATAAAGTTGGGCAAAGTAACTCCTAATTATTGCTCTAATTTCCTCTTCGTTAGTGGTGAGTTCTCCCTTTTCATTTTTAAGACTAACAATTTGATTTTCCTCTTTCCTTTTTTAAATCAGATTTACTAAGGGTTTGTCTATTTTGTTGGTTTTTTCATAGAACCAACTCTTAGTTTTATTAATTAATTCAATAGTTTTTTTTACTTTCAATTTTATTGATCTCTCCTTTTCTTTTTAGAATTTCAAGTTTAGTATTTGACTGCAGGTTTTTAATTTGTTCCTTTTCTAGCATTTTTAGTTGCAAGCCCAATTCATTGACCTTCTCTTTCTCTATTTTATACAAATAGGCCTCTAGAGATATGAAATTTCCCCTTATTACCTCTTTGGCTGCATCCCATACATTTTGGTATGATGTCTCATTATTATCATTTTCTTGGGTAAAATTATTAATTATGTCTATGATTTGCTGTTTCACCCAATCATTCTTTAGTATAAGATTATTTAGTTTCCAATTATTTTTTGGTCTACTTTCCCCTGGCTTTTTGTTGAATGTAATTTTCATTGCATCGTGGTCTGAAAAGGATGCATTTACTATTTCTGCCTCACTGCATTTGAATTTGAGGTTTTTATGTTCTAATATATGGTCAATTTTTGTATAGGTTTCATGAACTGCTGAAAAGAAGGTGTACTCCTTTCTGTCTCCATTACATTTTCTCCAGAGATCTATCATATCTAACTTTTCTAGTATTCTATTTACCTCTTTGACTTCTTTCTTATTTATTTTGTGATTTGATTTATCTAATTCTGAGAGTGCAAGGTTGAGATCTCCCACTATTATAGTTTTGCTGTCTATTTCTTCTTGCAGCTCTCTTAATTTTTCTTTTAAGAAATTAGATGCTACACCATTTGGCGTGTATATGTTTAATAGTGATATTGCTTCATTATCCATGCTACCCTTTAGCAAGATATAGTGCCCTTCCTTATCTCTTTTAATTAGATCAATTTTTGCTTTAGCTTGATCTGAGATCAGGATGGCTACCCCTGCTTTTTTGACTTCACCTGAAGCATAGTAGATTTTGCTCCAACCTTTTACCTTTAACCTGTACGTATCTCCCTGTTTCAGGTGTGTTTCCTGTAAACAACATATTGTAGGATTCTGGCTTTTAATCCATTCTGCTAACTGCTTCCTCTTTATGGGGGAGTTTACCCCATTCACATTTATGGTTAAAATGACCAATTCTGTATTACTTGCCATCTTGTTAACCCCGGTTTATGCTTTTCTCCCTTCTTTCTCCCTTACCCCCCTTCCCAGTATTAAGCTTGTGAGCACCACTTGCTTCTCACAGCCTTCCCTTTTTAATATCCTTCCCCCTGCCTTAGAGATCCTCCCCCTATCTTATCCCTTTCCCTCCCTGTTTCCATATTCCCTTCCACTTAGCTTATTCCTTCCCTTTTCACTTTTCCCTTCTCACTTTTCAATGAGGTGGGAGAAGTTTCACCATAAATTGAATATGTCTAAAATTTTTCTCTTAAAGCCAATTCTGAAGGCAGTAAGATAGCCACTATATTCATCCCCCTCTATTCTTTCTCTCAGATATAATAGCTTTCCTTTGCCTCTTCATGAGATGTAGTACCCCCACTTTCCCCTTTTTCTGGTACAATGTCCTTTCCACATCTAGTTTCTAGAACAAGGTATACCTGTATTCTTTATATATCTTTATAGCAGAAATATAGTTCCCAAGATTAATCTTTACCTTTTTTTAGATTTCTCTTGAGTTCTATATTTGTAGATCAAACTTTTTGTTAAATTCTGGCTTTTTCATCAAAAATAGGTGAAATTCGCTTACTTCATTGAATGTCCATCTTCTTCCCTGGAAAAAGATGCTCATTCTAGCTAGGTAAGTTATTTTTGGTTGCATACCAAGTTCTTTAGCCTTTCGGAATATCATATTCCAGGCCCTTCGATCCTTTAATGTGGATGCTGCCAGATCCTGGGTGATCCTTATTGTGGCTCCTCGATACTTGAATTGGGTTTTTCTAGCCGCTTGCAATATTTTTTCCTTCGTCTGAGGGTTCTGGCATTTGGCCACTATATTCCTTGGTGTTTTGATTTTAGGATCCCTTTCAGTGGGTGATCGATGAATTCTTTCAATGTCTATTTTATCCTCTGTTCCTATGACTTCTGGGCAGTTCTCTTTGATAATTTCCTGGAAAATAGTGTCCAGGCTCTTTTTTTCATCATGCTTTTCTGGGAGTCCAATGATTCTCAGATTGTCTCTCCTGGATCTGTTTTCCAGGTCTGTTGTCTTCCCCAGAAGGTATTTCACATTCTTTTCCATTTTTCATTTTTTTGGATTTGCTTGACTGATTCTTCTTGTCTCCTCAAGTCATTCAATTCCATTTGTTCAATTCTGATTTTCAATGAAGTATTTTCTTCACTCACTCTTTTAAAATCTTTTTCTAATTTTCCAATTGAGTTCTTTTGTTCTATGGAATTTTTTTCCATTTCCCCAATTTTGTTTTTTAGAGAGCTGTTTTCTGTTTCCAGTTCACTAATCCTATTTTTCAAGGATTTGATTTCTTTATCCACTCTCTCTTTAACTGAGTGGGATGACTTCTCCAGACTCTTTTGCTAAGCCTCCCTCTCCTTTTCCCATTTTTCTTCTAGCTTCCTTGTGAGAGCCTTTTTAATTACTTCTATGAGGTTCATCTGTGCTGAGGAACAGATGATCTCCTCCTTTGGGGATTCACCTGGAGACTGTCTGTTTTTAGTCTCCTCAGGATTTGGAGTCTGCTCTCTATCCATATAGAAGCTGTCAAGGGTTAAAGTCCTCTTCAATTTTTTGCACATTATGTCAAAGAATCAAAGACAAACTAGCAAAAAGAAAAAAAGAAATCACCCCTAATTGGATCTGCTTTTTGGGGGGAGGGGCTGGGTGGTGTTACCGAGCTTCCTCTACAGACTGCGGGGGCAGCAGCGAGACACTAGCCCTACTGTGCTGCGCCTGCGCTCTGAGATCCCAGAACGTGCTGAGTCACTGTATGTGGGGGGAAGAAGGGGGGAAAGGGGGGGAGGGGAGGGGGTGGCCAGGTCCCGAGAGACTCCAGCTGTTTGAGGTTGTATTCTTCGCCCCAGTGTTTTTAGCTTCTCTGCTGGGCTGCTGACTTGCTGTCAGGGCAAAGTATCCAAACCTGTAGCAAAGCTCTCTCCACAGAGAAGGCTGCGATCACACCCCACCCCCTCTCCAGTCTGCTCGGCTGTGAGCCGCCTTCCATGCTCTCAGCTGCCTGCCCGCACCCTGCACCCGATCCAAAACCGTCCCAGCCCTTGCACAAAAACAGACCTTTCTTGGCGAATCTCAAGGATGGCTTCTCTTAGTAACTATTTAGAGGCTTGTAATGAAATGGATAGTGAGAGAAAATGTGGAGCTTACACAGCTATGTGCCTCCTCTCCGCCATCTTGGCCGGAAGTCCTTAACATATATTTTAACATGAAATGGACTACCTGTCATCTAGGGGAGGAGGTGGGGAAAAGAAGGGGAAAATTTGGAACAGAAGGTTTTATAAAGGTCAGTGTTGAAAATGACCCATGTATATGTTTTGTAAATAAAAAGCTATAACATAAATATAATATTTATGTGTGTACACATCTAGTTTGGTCTCTTATTTACAATCTACAATCTTAGAGAGCTGCCAAGAGCATGGGAAGGTTAGGAATTTTGCCCAGAGTGACTCTGTCAGGATGTCTTATCTACTTAGCACCCAGTGTCCTCCAAAGAAGCAGGTAGAGAACCAGGCTCAAACTTAGAAAGACTTTGGTGCAAGTCTTGGGAGTTGCATAATGGGACTGCTGTGTGTATATGTGTGTGTGTGTGTGTGTGTGTGTGTGTGTGTGTGATCAACTTTTCCCCAAGTTCAGTTGTGTCCCAAGCTGAATGACTCCACACTTCTCATCAGAGACACGGAAAGGGTAAGGGTTTGGCAGCTCAGGGATTCATACAAAGAGGAGGGGAGGAGGGGGGCACAAAATTGAAAACTCAGGAATCTAGAAATAGAAATACCCCAAATTCCAAACTTGTCTTGTAGCAGTCAGGAGGGGGAAGTTCCGAGTATCTGTGACCTGAGCAGGATCTGGGGGAGACTGTACCTGAGTGTATTGCCTGAGAAATTTAACAAAAGGATGGAATGCACTGGATTGCGAAAGCAAAATGGTTTGTGGGCAGGGTGAAGTCACTTGTAACAGAAGGAGGAGGGCTTTTCTTTCTTCCCTCCCCTTCTAGCCTTTTATAAGCTTCCTACTTTTGGGAGTTACAACCTAGTTAGAGAGAGAGATTTTAGAGATTAAATCCTAGGATCCCAAGTCTGGAACAGGAAGAAATCCTGAGGGTTTTCAAGTTATCTGCAGTCATCTGGCCAGAGCATCACAGGATCAAAATTATAGCCCACTTTTCCTGACATCCTGGATTATTCTCTCTCCCTCGCCCTCATTAACTTCCTTTTCCTTGCCCAAGGAACTCATCATGTTTATAGCTCATGCATTGAAGGACTTTATGAAGTGGACGGGGTATGCTGTTACCCTTGCCATCCAGGTAGGTGAGAAAATTTCTTCCTCTGGGACAAATCATTCTCTTACTCTGGTAAATGGCTGCCCCTTCCAAGCTCTCTTCCTTTCTTCATGAGTCCATTCAAATTCCAGAACCATTGAATCTCAGAGCTTAAATCTTTAAGGGAAGGGAGGAGGGGCTGTTCTCAGAATTTAGAGGAATGATGGAGGATGCAATGAGTAGGCAAAAAATTTGATTTAGGTAAATGTGTGTGTGTGTGTGTGTGTGTGTGTGTGTGTGTGTGTGTGCATGTGCAGACGTGTGTATATATGTGTGTAATTATCTCAAACACTTCGACATTAGTCATGCTGAAAAAGAAAACTGAAAAAGCATCAAAACAGAAAAATGAAGTTTAAAAAAAAGTGTGCTTCAATATGAATTCAGATTGTATCAGTTCTTTCTCTGGGGAGAAATAACATTTTTAACATAAATCCTTCACAGTTTTCTGGGATCAGTGTATTGCTAAAAATAGCTAAGTCATTCTCAGTTCATCATTTTACATTATCGTTGTTATAGGGTATTTTTTTATTTCATAAGAGTTCATATAAGTCTTTCCCCCAAATTTTTCTGGGAGTAATCCTGCTCATCATTTCTTTTTTTTTTTTAATTTATTTCATTAAAAAACAGAATAAGAAAAAAAGAAAAAGAGAAAGAATACAAAACAAAAGAAAACATTGTCACGTGCCCAGAAGAACATAAGGGAGAATTCCAAATATATAACAACAGATTACTACATCAAATATGTATATATATTAGTAGAAGAAATTATATTCAAGAGTGTCCATCCTTGTGAATTATTCTTTTGTTTTCTTTTTTTACTTCATTCTTTTTTACCCTTTTCATCCCTCCCCATCATTC
>MU176946.1:897346-913844 GCA_016696395.1 Antechinus stuartii
TATATATATATATATATATATATATATATATATATATATATATATGTAGAAGAAATTATATTCATGAGTGTCCATCCTTGTGAATTGTTCTTTTGTTTTCTTTTTATCCTTTTCATCCCTCCCATCATTCCCAAGCAGTCTAGTTAAGAAAGAATATATGATGAGGTCTAGATATGGGGTACCTAAATGAAATTAGGGTTTAGTTGAGGTCTAGTGGCAAGTTTGGGATACAGGGAATCAAACGGAGCTCCCTTGCAACCCAATTGGATTCGGCACAATGATATGGCGGTAAATGAGGTCTCATAGTGCCACGAGTCCCCAATAAAAGCATTTATCAGCCGGAAAAACTAAATTGATAAAAGAGGTTTATTATGGGATTTGGAAGCAAGGTTAAAGTATAGGCAAAGGTAGAGATAAGAAGGGCACCAGACAGAGGGTTCAGTGGACAGAGGGTCCTGACATGGCTGGCATGTTTGGGACCTCTGCAAAGAGGGATTCCCATGTGGCCCTTTTATAATGGGAGATTTAGCTAGGAGGCCTTTGGGTGTAGCCCTGAGTTGGCTCAGATCCGGATGGGGGCTGGGACAGATCGGAATCTTCTATTGGAATACATAGGGACCAGGATTTGTGAGTCAAAGTGTAATTACATTAACTAGGGGGGGGGGAGGGGGAGGGGGAAGGAGGGGGCGGGAGAAGGTTGGGAGTCACAAAGAAAGGAATCTTAAAGGGACTAAATCCCAATCATTCCCCCCTCAAGCAATTGGAACTTAAATTTATTTAAGAAAAAAAGACATGGGGCAAAGTCTCTTATTGAGGCAGAGTTGAAGATTTTCTCCTTCCAGGATTTTCCAAGTTCAGGGATCCCCACTTCACCCCCCCAAGCAGTCACTTACAAAGGCATGTGGGGAAAAGGAGCTATAATCTCCTCTTAACTGCTTTGAGCTGGCAAGGGTCATAGAGATTTGGGGGTTCATGCCAGGAGGTAAAGCATGAAGTGTGGTGTTTGGGGATGGCAGCAGGGCATCTAAGGGGTGTTTGTCCTGGTCAGTCGTTCCCAATCAGTTGTCCTATGTTCTCCAGGCTGAAGGGCAGTTTAGAATCCAAAGATCTGAATGAGATAAAATGAGATCTTTCAAGACAGTTGTGAAAATCGAGTAAGGCTTCATCTGTTTCAAAGTTTAAGTAGGCCTGAAGGACTTTAAGTCAAGGGCATACTTAAAGTGTCTCCTCCCTGCTATCTTAAGGACATACTTAAAGTGTCTCCTCCCTGCTATCTTAAGGACATACTCTCTTCCTGCTATTCCCTCCCTGTTAGCCCTCTAAGGGCATACTTAAATCCCCTTTTTGTTACCCTCCCTATTTCAGCCAAATATGGGCAATTAGGTACTTGTTGGTCAGGTTCAATTTCTTGGATAGTTCTCGAGTTTAGAATGTAAGGTCCTCAGCCAATAAGGATGAGGATCAGTGGTGGGAGGGGGAATTTGTGTTAGGGATAAAAGCGCCGACCCTGCCCCCTATGGTGCCTCCTCTCTTCGATTGGCTGCTCGATGGGTGGGACGCCCGTTCTTGAGAATGTAAATAAACTTTGCTTTGCTTCTAGAGATCTATCCAGTTGTTTTATTAATGCTTTCTGACCCACACAGACTTGGGGGCTCGTTCTGGGATTACACTACTTGTGGTGAGTAGGTGAACCCTTGGGGTGCTGGCGGGGTGGTGCCCTGCCCTGATTTAGGCAGCCTGCCAGCCTTCAGGGCTTCTCCTTACTCCCCAAGGTAAAGTGGGCCCGAAGTGGAGAAACTCAGAGAAAAGCAAAGGGAGAAACTCCGTGGTAAAAATCCCGACCGGTTCGGTGGAGGACAGATATCAGTCAAGCAATTTGTTGTACAACAACCCAGAAAGGTAAACCCCCTGTGAGACCCTGGAGTCTTAAACTCTGGAGGGGTCTCTGGACAGGAGCCTGTGAGGCCTGGAGTCTTAAACTCTGGGTCTCTGGACAGGATAGACTTGGCTAGGCCTTCTAGGGTGACTGGAATCAATTGGCGACAATTGGCGTGTTTGGGTGTTTTGGAATTTAGATTCTGTCCAAATTCAATGGGTGTGGCCCAGTCCCAGCCAGCCCTCGCAGAGAGAAATGAGAAAAATGATCAGAAAATACGGTTAGATAGTCTGTTGGGAGATAAATTAAGTAATTGGAACAAAAGGCCAAAATATAAAGGAAAAAGCAAGAAAAAGAGATAAGGTATTGTTGTTTTGTCTGGGGTGACAAAGATATTGGTGAAGGCACTATTGAAGACCGAGGTGCCAAAGACTGAATTTGTACCTGAAAGAGAAGGAAAGGATTTAATTCCATCAGCCCCTCCAAGGGTCCTTGGGGCTGGGAGGAGAACGTATGTCTATTTTGAATTCTCTCTTCTCACAAGAGGAGAGGGAACTAATTAGAGGTACAGCTATGAAGGAGTAGGACAGGACAAACCCTCCAGTGGCAGGAGTAGTTTCAGCTGACCAGAAATACGGTTAGCAGATCCCAATTGGGATCATAATCACCCTATACATCAGGGAAGTATGTGGGATGGAGAGAGTGAAGACATGGCTTCTTTCCTTTCCCTCCCAAGTGTCCTGACTGCAGCAGGGCCACGTGGGACCAAGGGAAAGAAACTGCTGTTTGGTGAAATTCATTATTTTAAATATGATGGTGAAAGTGGTTTTATATTAGAATTTAAAGCCGTGTTTGGGATTTTAAGTTAAAATATAGGTTTATTAAAACAAAATGCTGGTAGTTTACCTTAGGGGAGGTTGGGGTTGTATCTCCCTACTTAGATGGTGTGTGTTCTAGAGGTATTGGGTAATTTGTAACTGAGTTATGCCTTAAAATTTGTCATCTCTGTTGGGCAATTATAAGTTTTATGAAATTTGGTTCAGTTATTTGAGAATCTTGAAGTTTAAGTTTTAAAGACAAGGGACAAGAAAGATTGATTTGCAAAAGCAATCAATAATTTAAATGGAGCATCTAGTATTGGTTTGGGAGTGTTTAACATATGTCGGAGAATGTTTAAGCAAATAAGCTTTGGAAGGAGAGAGATGGGACAAGAAGAGACGGTGGGAGAGAAAAAGAGAGGAAAATAGCTCTGCAGAAATGGGGAAGAAAAAGGCAAATTCCCTCGTGAATCTGCCATTTGCCATGGGAAAAGGAGATATATCCCATGAGGTTGGGACCTGTCTTGAGCTGGCAGATTGAATCCTGGGGAAATGGCACCCTTAAAAAAAAGTTAACTGTGATAAGTTAGGGTTGGGAAGCATGGTGGAATGGGGGAAGGATGGCCTCATGGAGAGGGACCCTGTCAGGTGATCTAATCCCCCTTCTCCATTAAGTATGGTGGCTACAACACCTTGCTGGTTCGGCTATCAATTGCTTCTACTGTTTAAAGGAACAGCCTACATTTATATGGTGTTAATAACTGAATGTTTTATTTTGTTTTTCAAGTCTGCTCTAAGAAGTTTGTTGGAACTGTAAGTTATCTGAAAGTGATTTATTTCTACTAAGATTCCATCTGTCTAAAGCAAATTATTTAATACTTATTTACGTGCATGGTAGTCTCCTTGTTTAAGGAAGATGATTTAAAAAAATCTAGAGCAGAATTTTAATTTGATCTGATAATTTGATAGGGTTATTTCCAAAAATTCTTTTTTTTAGAATGAAGAGAGTATTAATGTTACATCTGAAAGATTTAAAAGTTTATTTTATGTGGAAACGGATGCACAACATGTGATTTAGAATTGTTTTTCTTTGTATTTGAGTATTTTAAAGGCAAATGATCTGTGAACTATCTACTTAGATAAGAAAGATAGCTGTGTAAGCTGTAAACCCTTTTACTGTGATTCTTGAGAACTAGATTCATCTGAAGCCCTTGATTAATAATTGCTGTAGAAGATAAAATCCTTTGGCACTGCAGCTAATATTTGCTGGGAGTTTTGAATTCAGGTGTGACTGCATAGGTCATAAGGTGGAATGGTTAAAACTTAAGGACAGTTACCTGAAGTAAAACTGCCTTAAATAGATATTTTAATTTGTGGCTTTGATTTGGTTGATGCTATTAATCTTTTAACCTTTTTACTTTCTGGGGCTAGAGTTTCTTTATCTAAAGGTTTACTTCGCCCAAGTACTTGGGGCCATTCCCACCTTGCTGTTTGAGAAAGCAAACAGCTTTTGATTTTGGGAATCTCATCGCCCTGATTAGGCT
Organism: Antechinus stuartii; assembly: GCA_016696395.1. Lineage (NCBI taxonomy): Eukaryota > Metazoa > Chordata > Mammalia > Dasyuromorphia > Dasyuridae > Antechinus > Antechinus stuartii. The sequence continues at coordinate 901,585 of MU176946.1, forward strand.
AAGGTTTAGGCCTGTGTGTTGATGGAAGGCAGGGCTATCTCTGGAACCCCAATCCTAGGCCCCTGACTTACTTATCAAAGATCTATATTGTCGTCAGATGTGTTTTTCATGTTTTGCATGATCATGGGGGGAGGGCTATATGGGAAGAGAACATTTGACACCCACACAATTCCCCATTATATATGCGGAGAAAATGAAATGAAGGGGAATTCACTCTAGGTGAAGGGAAGGAGGCTTATAGGATCAGCTGCCCATGTTGTATTGCTGGAGCAAAGGCTCCTGACTAGTGGCTTTCCTTTCTAAAGTATTAGATCCGGTAGCCAAAGGATGGCTGATCTGTGTACCAGTAGTAGCTGCTACACTCTCTTGGTAGAAGAGAGTAGGAAGCTCACTTTTGGAGGCAGTGTTACAGTAAGTGTCCCACACCAAGTAAGAACTCTATTAAATCAGAGGGCTGGGAAATAGCTCATAGATTTCAGAATGTTGATAATCTTAATCCTGCCTCCTGTCCCCTGGAACAGAACCACCCCCGTAGAGGAATATTGTTGTTTAGAGTTAAATCGATTTTCAAATGGAAATAAGAGGATTCACAAGACTCCCCAATACCTGGGGGAGTAAATTGGTTTGTAGATGGATCCTCTAGAGGATAGATGGGAAAAGGAAAATGGGTTTGCTATTGTGGATGGAGATAGAACTTCCACTGTTACCAGAGGCAATCTCCCATTGGCCAGCCCAAACCTGTGAATTACATGCCTTAAATCAAGCCTTGAAGTTATTGAGGGACTAAGATGGGAATATATATATACTGATTCGAACTATGCTTGGGGTGTGGTGCATGTATTTGGAAGGATTTGGGAGGAAAGAGGATTTGTAAATAGTAAAGGTGAAGAACTGGCCCATTATACACTAGTTATCGAGGTACTGGAAAACATTCTAGCCCCTAGGAATGTAGCAGTAATACATATAAAGGGACATCAGATGGGAAGCTTTTGAGGCAAGGAGAAATAGATTAGCAGATGAGGAGGCCAAGGAAGCTGGAGACCAGAAGATTTCTCATATGATGGCTCTGATACCTGTACTTCCCCTTAGTCTACCCTCTCCCAGCTTTACCCCGAAGGAAAAAGAGAAGGCCTTGACTCTCGGAGCAGTTGGGAACTCGGAAGGATGATGGCTCTTACCTGATGGCAGAGAGGTACTGACCAAAGCAAGTATGAGGACAGGTCCTTCAGCAACTGCACCAGGGCAGTCTCTGGGATGTCCAAAACCTGTGTGATGCTGTGCTGACAAGGTATGTTTCCCCTGGCCTATACAATGGCCTGACAACTGGTGGACGGCTGTCTCGTTTGTCGAAGGACTAACAAGGTTGCTCAATGCCAGATACCAAAAGGGGGATGACCTCCAGGAATCAGACCATTCCAAAGCATCCAGGTGGACTTCACTGAGCTGCCACCAGTGGGTCGCCTCAAATACTTGCTGATCAAAGTGGACCATCTGAGCTCATGGGTGGAGGCATTCCCCTCAGCCCGAGCAACTGCCTCGACAGCAAGGTCTTATTAGAACAAATTATTCCTAGATATAGAATAGTGGAGAGGATAGACTCGGATTAGGGAACACATTTTTCTGCCCAGGTGTTGCAGAATGTGATCGGGGCTTTAGAAATCACTTGGGATCCTCCTTCTTCTGGGAAAGTAGAAAGGAAATAAAACGGCAACTAACTAAATTATGTTTAGAGACCCAACTACCTCTTGCTCTGGTCAGAATCAGAACCAAGCCACGTAGAGAAATTGGGCTTTCACCTTAGGAATTATTGTGTGGTCACTAGGCTTGTCCTATGGGAAACTGGGACCCTATCTTAGAGACAAAGGATTTATTTCTTAAGAGGTGTTAAATCATTGCTAAGACATTTGCAAGAACTTCAACAGAAGGGTTAATAGCTCAGACTCCTAGGTTTCCCTCTTCATAGAATTCAGCTGGAAATTGGGTGTTAATCTGTTCCTGGAAGGATGAGAAGCTGACTCTGCTGGGACGGACCCTGATGGACCCTACCAGATAATACTGACCTCTTGGACACTGCTATTCGCACCCAGGAACGAGGCTGGACACACCACACCAGAACAAAAGGACCTGTGGTGCCACCTTTATCTGGGTAAACAGTTGAAGATGGGGAGACCTCAAATTACATTTGAGGAGGGAACTTCACTGAATGGGACACATTCTGAATCCAGTGCACTGTAATTGTATGACTTTTCTTATATTAATTATTTTGGGAAATTCTCATGGGGCTTTTCCTGAGCTTTGGGTCTGCCTATTTCCTCATGGTAGCCATAGAAACCAGACCTTTATCTTCCAGAGATGAGAACCAGCTCATGCAAAATATAGGGAGAACTTTTAACTTATCAAATTGTTGGATCAATTGGTGGATCCCAACCACTGAGCTAATGGCCATGGGAACCTATCCCCTTAAGCCCAGCCTGGATCCTTAGTAACTGATCCCAAATTCATAATGGGGCTGATTTCTGGAACTTAGAAGAGAAATATCAGTGGCCATTGACAGAAGATAGGATTTGTTAAACAGGGAGCTGGGAAATAGTGTATGTTAGTGGATTTAACTCTGGACAAGGACTTTTTCTTTCCTTATCTTGTAGTGGACACAGCAGTGGTGGGAGGGGGAATTTGCGTTAGGGATAAAAGCACTGACCCTGCCCCCTATGTTGCCTCCTCCCTTCGATTGTCTGCTCGATGGGTGGGATGCCCGTTCTAGAGATCGTAAATAAACTTTGCTTTGCTTCTAGAGATCTATCTAGTTGTTTTATTAATGCTTTCTGACCCACACAGTTGCAAAACCCGAAAACTTTTCCCATTCTATAACATTGTAATGCCGAAGAAACTGAGCAAGACAAGAGATTAGAGACCAAATCAATAGTTTATTAAATGGAAAGAAATACTGGGACCAATGGATCCATGTTTGATCCCAGGGCTAGATGAGACTATCATCTCAAAGAGTCTAGCCCTGAGTATCGGGACAGCAAACTTTTTATAGAATAACAAGAACAATGACATTGTGGGGGAGGCACCTAGATGGGGATAACCTAATGGTGGGGGAGGTTACTGATATTCTAATGATATCTAAAATGAATAATCCTTTATCTTGTCAAACACATAACCTAAAGATATAAAACCTTTATCTCAAACATTAGGAGGGAAAGGTTATAACCTAAGGCAGAAAAACTAAATAGGACAATTGGGGAAAGTAGGTCAGGACATCAAAATGGAACTTTGGTGCAATGTAATCTTTCTAGACGTCTCTAGAAAGGCAACTGCAAAGACCCTCCCAGAGGGCCATTTGCCAAAAACAGGATTTCATCTGCATGGCATCCCAACACGGGACTAATCTCCCGGAGCCCCCAGCAATGCATATTATCCCGGGAATTTAAACTTCTCTCCCACCCCCCCCTTTCTTCTCTCCCTGCTATAGAGGGTGATGTGGTGGGTTTGCCTCAGTGGAAACCTCCTAGGAGGGCCACCGATATTGAGGGCAGGGTAGTGAAGAAGAGGTGTGGTAGGAGTGAGCGTGTTCTTCATTTCAATAGCTCCCAGCTTAACTCTAGACAGTATGCATACAGCTACTGGGTTCCTTGAGCCAAAGTGCCAGAAAAACTGAGGTAGAAACATGACAGAGCAAGGGAGAATTTGTCAGGGACCAAGTATAGAAGAGAGAATAAGTCTAGAGAGCTTGAGAAAAGAACAACAGGAAAGACAGAGATCTCTTTCCTAAAGGTGTTCACAAAATTGGAGTTTTAAATGGCTTCAGTTTCTCCCATTAACTCATTTCTCGCTGCAGTCAAGAAATGAGAGAAAAGAGAGAAGCCAGAGAATTCAATTCTAAAAAATTTAATTTGCTTTGAATTGGAATTTTATTCCCCAGCCATCACGCCAAAGGTCTTTCTTGAAGCTGCAACCTGGCCAGGGTTGGAGCCCAGAAAAGAAACCTTTAATTGTTGGCAGGGACGCCAGTCCAGAAAAGAATAGAACAGAGTGTGCTAAGAGCAAAGGTCTTGGGACCTAACCTGTAGGGTTAGGTAGGAAAGTGAGAGACAGGGAGAGGCAGGCATAACCTGGCTTAGCTAGGTCATCTCTCCTAAAGCAGCTGAGAAAAGGTTTTAGATAGTGCCTTGAGGCTGGGGGGGAGGGAGGGGGAATCAGAGCAGTTTAAAATCCCTTGTCTTTGTAGACAGCCTTTTGAGCATGCAAAAGCGTAATTCTGAGGCTTCTACAGTTAAAAGGCTGTGACGGGAGGGGCATTGCTCTAATGCAGGATGACCAAATCAGGGGCTGTGCCAGGAGAGACATTGCTCTAATGCAGGATGACCAAATCAGGAAAATGGAGTCCAGTTTTAAAATGTATGGGACGAGCATGCTTCCTGAGGGCTGGAGGCTGTGGCTTTTAAGAGCCAGGTAAAGGTCGGGGAGGGGCATAGCTCACTTGTCCAAATTGCCAGCAAAGTTCCATTTTAAATGTTGGTGAAAACCTTTTTGGAGATTTGAGAAGATTAAGATTGAGTCCCCAGTCTCCCCACTGTATAAGTACCCCAAGAAGAGGACAGGATAGGAGCATTTAAACGGCAGGTTGCCAAACCCCATGGGAGAGGTCTGAAACAGACCTTGAATTCTAGACTCCCCACTGCATGGAAGAAGGGGGAGGAAAGGCAAGAGCAAGGATGGGGGAGGAAGAGATGCCATCTTACCCGGAGCGAATTTCAGGCTGGAACTTGAGAGCAGGACAGCTCATCTAAGCCCCCAAATCTTGGCGGGAGAACAAGACCTGAAGGAGAGACGCTTACCCCTGTCCAGGGAGTAGCAGCCGTGGGTAGAAACATTCTCTAAGCTCACCCCAATTCAGTGACCTTTCTCCTCGTGGCTAGAGCCATTGCATTTAACAGTGGAGTGGGAGAAGGGCTCAAACACGGCTCCTCTTAAGTTTCTCTGGTTATCTCCCCAAAACAGATCAAAGCTTGGGACCCTTAAGAAGGGTGGGACGACCATGTGTCTCCTTGGTGGAGGGGGTGTTAAAGAGACACTTCCTCTCCTTCTCAGAGTTCCTGCCTGAGAGCCGGGCTTTCTGGTGAAAGAGAAAAAATGATTAGAAATGCATTAAAATGCAAAGGAAGAGCCTTTGTATCTGGAAAGGATTTGGACAGAGGGAGTTTCCTCAAGCAAAGAATCTGCTAAAGGGAGGATTTTAGGGGCAGAGGAATGTCTAGATTGTGGACAGGTAAAAGCTTTTACTTTTTCCAAATTCTTGCAGCCTCTCTCTTATCTCTAGAGGCAGAGAGCAAGACAAAAGAAGGCCTTTTGTCAGTCCACAGCAATTTGTAAAGAATTGTGCACGAGTTTAGAGCTCCAACAATGACCCAAGCCTGACCCAAGTGGCTTGGGCGTCCACTGCAAGATAAGGAAAGAAAAAAGTTTTTTTCCTTGTCCAAAGTACCAGATTGCCTGTGCCTGCTATCTGTAAAAATAGAGGCCTTTTTGCCTAAAATGGAAGCAGGGTGAGACAGAATGCAGATATTCTTCCCACTACCTTTAGAGATAGAGTGAGACAAAAGAAGGAACGCAAATTCTTCCCAGAAGAATACTGCCCAAACAGCTCAAAACCCAGATTGGTTCTGAATGCCTGAAAAGGTTGGGGTTGGGTTTGGTCCCAAATTACCTAGTTTTGGGATTAGTTCATCAGGGAACCAAATGATGAGGTCTAGATATGGGGTACCTAAGTGAAATTAGGGTTTAGTTGAGGGCTAGTGGCAGGTTTGGGGTACAGGATGTCAAATGGAGCTTCCCTGCAACTCCATTGGATTTGGTGCAAGGATATGGCAGTAAATGAGGTCTAGTAGCACGTGAGTCCCCAATAAATCATTTATTGGCCTGAAAAGCTAGATTGATAAAAGAGGTTTATTATGAGGTTTGGAAGCAAGATTAAAGTATAGGCGAAGGTAGAGATAAGAAGGGCACCGGACAGAGAGTCCAGTGGACAGAGGATCCTGACATGGCTAGCATGTTTGAAACCTCTGCAAAGAGGGGGTCCCAGTGTGGCCCTTTTATAAAGAGAGATTTAGCTAGGGGGTCTTTGGGTGTAGCCCTGAGTTGGCTCAAATCCAGGGGGCTGGGACAGGTCTGGATCTTCTATTGGAATTCAAAGGGACCAGGATTTGTGAGTCAAAGTGTAATTATATTAACTAGGGGGGGTTGGGAAGAAAGGAATCTTAAAGGGACCACATCCTCATCTATACACACACATCTCATCTCCTCCCACATACACCATACACATCCCTGCTGACTCATTGCTTTTATGTTGCTCCTAACTTGCTTTGCTATCGCTTAATAATCTCCCCCCAACCTCCCCATGAATTTCTTTCTTGTCTTCTTTCCATACCCATTTTTTGTGGTCAACCCATCCCTTGCCCTTGATTTTTTCATAGATTTTTGAGGGTACTGTAGCCTTCATGGTATATATGTAGTGTTGTCTATTTAACTCATTCCTGATGTGAGTAGGTACGAGCACACCTCCCCCCTCTACTATCTCTGTATCTCTTCTTCCTCTGCACCCCACTGGTATAACATAATTACTATTTTTACCTAAACTCTGCCCCAATCTTTGTTTTGAATTGCTCAATTGTTGATGTCATTCTTAATCATATGATATATGTTTCCCATATTAAAAAAAAAAAAAAAAAAAAAACATGAACAATTGTGCATTTGATGAGGATAATGCAGCCTCACCCAGAAGAGTATTTGCATTCCCTGGGAAAGACTCTGTTCCCAACATTATGCACCTTTTGGATGCAAAACCTACATTCCCTGGGAAAGACTCTGTTCCCACACTATGCACCTTTTGGATGCAAAACCTACATTCCCTGGGAAAGACTCCTTTCCCACACCCAATCTCAAGTAGGTTCCTTTCGAATGTAAAAACTCGAATTGTTTTGTTTCTATATAAGAGTAAGCCCTGAGAAAATGTTTTTCGGCAATTCTTTGACATTGTCCACCAAGAGAACATCTTAGTATCTCTCTCTTTAATAAAGCCTTTTCTTATCACAGCCTTTTGTGTAGCATTTCTCGCTGCGAACCCGCCCTAACTTGGTGTTATGGAGAACTAGGAGACCAACCCATTTCCCTGCCACGATCGATACCTCATCACATTGAGTACCTTGAAACTGATTTTTGATATTGCCTCATATTTTCTATTTTCTATTGAGTTCAGGCTTAGTTGATAGAAAATCCTGAAAATCTTAAAGTTAATGGAATGTTCATTTTTTCTTGTCCAATCTTATAGATAAGTTTGCTGGATATGATACTTTCAGCTGCTCTTCTACTTCTTTTGATTGCCAGTAGATATAATTTCAGGACATGTGGCCTTTCATTGTGGCTACTGCAAAGTTTTCTACAATTCTAATTGTAGCTCCAGGGTATTTGAATTGTTTTGTTTTGTTTTTTTTCTTGATTCTTGAAAGATTTTCTCTTTGAGCTGGGGGTTTCAAAATTGTCAATAATGTTCCTATATGTTTTCCACAAAGAATCTCATTGAGGTCATCAGTGGATTTTTTTTTAATTTCTATTTTCCTCTAATGTTCTCTCACTGCAGGACAATTTTCTTGGATTATTTTTTGCATTATTGCATCAAGGTTTTCTTTTTGGTCACAAGTTTCTGGCAGTCCAATTAGTCTTATAATTTCTCTCCTTCATCCATTCTCCAGATCTGTCATTATTTTTATAAGATGTTTCATATTCTATTTTTTCATTCTTTAGAATCTGTTTTATTTCTTAGTCTCTTATAGCTTCACTGGCTTCTCCTTGTTCAATTCTAATTTTCAAAGAGTTATTTTCATCTTTGAGTTTCTGTATCTCCTTTTCTAGTTGATTAACTTATTTTATAATCTTGTTTTTCTTAGATTTTTTTCTCAGGATCTCTCATTTGATTTTTTAATTCTTTTTTTGAGTTCTTCTATAAATTCTCTCGGGTAAGAGCCATTTCATGTTACTTCTTGAGGTAGAAAAAGCTGCTAATCATTTCTTAAAGCACAAAATACTCTATCACAATTATGTTCCAGAACTTGTTCAGTCATTAGCCAATTGATAGGCATCTCTTCAGTTTCCATTTCTTTACCACTAGAAAAGGGCTGCTATAAATATTTTTGAACATATAGATCCCTTGTATTTTGTGGGGTTTAATTTTTTTTTATTTTAAATTTAAATTCAAAATAATAAGAAAAAATTACCATATACATAGCAGATCATATGAAAAGATTCACTATAAAAGAATAAATTTTGGGACAAGGATTCTGGGAAGATGGCAGAGTCAGTTGGTAAATTTCAAGCTCTCCAGATTTCCCCCACAAATAGAACTAATTTGCACCTCAGGGAGAACATAGATTGGTGAAAAATCAAGAATTGAGATAGAACAGGAGTTCGATCAATACAACCTAAAAAGATACAAAGAAAGACACAGGACTAGGGGTTAACCCCAGTGAAGTGCAAATACCTCCAGGCTATCCCCATTGAAATGCCAAGTGGAAAGCTACTAAGAGGTAGCTTAGTGTGTCTGGAACCTCTGCAGTAATCACAGGTTTTCACCTCCTGAACTGCTTGTGGAGTCTGAGTTTGGAAAGACTGAACGAAGCTCAGCTGCTCAGGAACACTAGGCCCAGATGTGCTGCAGACATGTGGCCCCCGGCAAGAAGCAACTAGCACTCAGTGAGTGCAGAGGCAGTAAGGCAGGGTGCTGCTGGATAGGGGCCCTTGCTGGAAAGTGGAGTGCTTGTTTTGGGGTTCCTGGTGAGTGAAATAGCCCAGGCAATAGAATTCAAGGTGGCCATAGTAATTCATAATTTAGAAATAATTTATTTGTAACTGGCCTAGATGGAGTGCATGGCCAGGACGGACCTCCAGAAGGATTCTGGCATGGTTCCTTGCCCAACTGAAGTAGGGACAGCCTTATAAGCATTCTTGTTCACCCTTGCTGGCACCTTTGACATTAAACAGTGACTCGAGTTTTACAACAGGAGATTGGGGGTTTTACAGGATGAAAGGAGAATCCACCTGGGCAAATGTTCTAACATAGATAGGGATCAGGGTTAGGCGACCACCTTCCCGGAACAGATACCCTTAGGAGCATATGTTGATTTGGCCCTTTGGAGTGCAAAAGAAGCCCCCTAATTTAGCTGAGCAAACTTTCTTCTGCTAGCCCTCGGCCTTTGAAGTACAAGCGGATAGGAGGGCCATTTGTCCATTTCAGTGAGAGGGTAGAGAGGTGAGGCCAGACACCATTCACCCCATCCTAGGATTAGAGGTGCTTACATTAATGCATCTTATTTAAAAAAAAAAAAAAAAAAAGAAAGAACTGCCAAATTAGAAAGAACCTCACCATAGAAATTTACTATGGAAACAGAGAACACTGACATTCATCTTCAGGACACTGAAAGAAAAAGAGCTTCTTCTGTCCCAAAGAATAACTTGAAATGTCTCACTACCCAGAGAGAATTTATAGAACACAAGAAATAACAAAACAGATTCTAAAGAATTCTTTTTTTTTTTTAGTATATATGCTGCCAAAACAAGCACCTCCTTTATTTTTTTTTAGATATTGACCCATCTCATTCTAATCAGATCTGTGCCTTCTATCTATACTCCTTCTAACAGCACAAATACTGAGAAACTTCTGAGTTACAAATATCATCATGCCATGAAGGAATTTTGTAAGTAGTTTAACCTTATTTGGTCCTTTAAGATGACCATTTCCTATTTACTTTTTTATGTCTTTCTTGACATGTTATGTTCTTTCATGTCTTACATGAAAATCAATTTTTTTTTTCTTTTTAGCTCTGATCTTTTCGCCAGGAATGCTAAAAAGTCCCCCTTTTCATTCAATATCCATTTTTCCCTCTGAATAATTATACTCAGTTTTTCTGGTAAATGATTCTTGGTTGTAATCCTAGCAGTTTTGTCCTCCAGAATATCTTATTTAATATAGGAGCTGCTAAATTTCGTGTTATCCTAATTGTAGCTCTAGCAGCTTACAATATTTTCTCCTTGACCTTGGAGATCTGGAATGTTACTATATATTCTGTATTATTTTATTTTTTTTTCTCGTTACACATGCATGAATCTTGTTGGGAGAGAAAAATCAGAACAAAAGGGAAAAACCATGAGAGAGGAAAAAAAAAAAAAAACAGAAAAAAGAAGGGAACATAGCATGTATTGATTTATATTCAGTCTCCATAGTTCTGGATACAGATGGTTCTGCTTGTTTCACTCAGCATCATTTCACGTAAATCTTCTCAGGCCTTTCTAAAATCAGCTTGTTCATCACTTTTTATAGAACAGTAGTATTCCATTATCTTCATATACTATTCAGCCATTCCTCAGTTGTTGGGCATCTCTTCATTTTCCAGTTCCTTGCTACCACAAAAAGAACTGCTATACATATTTTTGCATATGTGGAATCATTTCCCCTTCTTTATGATTTCTTTCCTTGAGATACAGATGCAGTAATGGAACTGCTGGATCAAAGGATATGCACAGTTTGATAGCCCTTTTGACATTGTTCCAAATTTCTCTCCAGAATGGTTGGGTCATTTCTACCATAATATTTTGGGAATTGTCATTTTGGGATCTGTTTCAAGAGGGGGTTTCTGTCCATTTTTATTTTATCTCCAGTTCTAGAATATCAGGAATGTTTTCCCTGATAATGTCTTGAAAGATGATATTTACTCATTTTATTCTCTCAGCATCCATACAATGCAGGCCCTATTGTCCTCTCCATTGTTTCATTCTGAGTCAGACAGAAATTATGGAACTTCCCTGTGGTTATACAACAAATATCAAGGACTGGATTTGAACTCAGGTCTTCATGAATCCAAGTCTGGTGTTTTATCTATTGCAACCATCTAGCTGTGTTGTTATCTGACTTAATTCTCACACTTTCCTATTCCAGTCAAATTGGCCACCTGGTTGTTTTGGACATTGATACCATTCCCAAATCTCTGCATTTTTTGCATTATCAGAGGTCCTTTTTCTTTGGAATACTCTCCATACCTCTTATGTTATTCCTAAATCCATTCAATGTATAACTCAGACACCACCTTCTCCAAAAGGCCTTTTTCTAAACCTCCCCCCTAAAAATTATTTATCTTTAACATTAAATTCTGATTTCCAAATTCTTTTCCTCTCTCAGCCCTGCCCCCATCCCATGAGATGGTATGCAATATGGACTTATTTACATATGTGAAGTCATACAAAATATTCCTATATTAGTCATGTTGAAAAAAAAGAAGAAAGTGAAAAATAGTATTTTTTATTTTGCATTCAGAATTCATCTGATTTCCTCTCTTTCTTTGGGCATGTGTGTTTCTCGTTCCTCTTCCTCCTCCCTTTCTTTGTCTGTTGTCTCTCTGCCTCTGCGTGTGTGTGCATGTCTGTCTCTCTGTTTCTGTCTCTGTATGTCTTCAAGATCCCTTTCAGTTTTGACAGTCTGGGTTGAAATTGAATGATGGATGTGCACCCCTCCTAGTTTTCATAATAAACCATTCTAAGTTTCATAGGAAGCCTTGGGAGCTTCCTGAACCTTGTCTAGGGTGTTCATGTGGTGTTATCAAGGGGAAATGAGAGTGGAAAGCAGTGGCTTCTGCAAGGAAGTGTTCTGTGCTTGTTATTAATGCTAACTCTTTGTTATCTTTACGTTACAAACTAAATGGGACATGTAACATAAAGGAGGGCACCTTCTGTATATCTTGTGAGCCTGGGACCTACACCACACACAAGCATGTCCTGAAGAAGTGTGTCTCCTATGTAAAGTCTGTGACTCTGGTAAGAAATTCTTCAGAGGCCTTAGGGTCAACTAGCACCTTGGATCTAACCCAGAGTTTGTCCTGCAGTGGGTGCTGTAACTTCCCTGTGAAAGGGAGAGCTAGATTCAGAGGAAGTCAAAAATCTTAGATTTACCAGACAAGATGGAATAGGAGGGATGTCTATAGCCCAGTGAGCAGGAACTAGACCAGGAAAAGAGCCAGTGAGAATGCTTTGCTAGCAGTTGGGAGAGTTGAGTTCCAGCCCAGGTTTTTCCTTCTATGACCTCGGACAGGTCATGTCCACTCTTTGGACAGCAGTTTTCATTAATTCCCTTGAAATGCTTTTGCTCTTCTAGATGAATTTTGTTATTATTTTTTTTCTAACTATAAATTAATTTCTTGGAAGTCTGATTGGTATGG